>JAVKPL010000135.1:0-145506 GCA_032173675.1 Gastrolobium villosum | reverse complement strand
TCTTAATCATAATCACATTGAATTTATCAGCTTCAACATATATTCAAATCGAATCAAATTTCATTCATAATCTTTGTTAAGTTTATTTAGTGGAGTAGTGGGAAGAAAGATGGTAAGCTCCTAAACCCTGCCAGTTTTCCCCGTGACCCGAGAAACCCTGTCGGTCACAAATAAATCACATTGGCCATAATCAATTCACATCTTCCTAGTGTCTCGGATATCCTACCAGACACCTCTTCCCAAAGTTGCTACTAGTATCCCGGGAAACCCTGCCAGATACCACTTTGAGAAGAGCGGATATTCTCTGTTCACATCGTATAAATATATCGGAGGCATAAAGCCCAAGGGTTGTGTTCATCACTTTGGGAGGTACCATCCCAAAGCTATTTTCCCACTATTATTTATTACAATCACACATAATCAATTTAATCTTATCACAAATAGTTTTCATGATTTCCACATCAATTCAATCAAGAGTGTAATTTCTAAATTCAACCTTTCGATAATATCATAATTTCCAAGTTCAATCTTTCAATAATATCATAATTTTCAAACTCAATCTTTCAATAACATCATAATTTTCATATTCAACATTTATCATAGAAAAACTCAAATTCAATCATCATATCAAAAGTTTTCAAAGAAAAATTCAAATATTCACATCTAATAAATTTAATAGGAAATATAACTATAGTGCCCTAAGCATCGAGATTACATCAAAAATTCATATAAAGCTAACCCTTGACTCTCTAGGGATTAGGATTACACCTACCAAAATACATATAACCTATGACTCTTTAAGAATTAGGATTACACCTACCAAAATTACATATAACCTATGACTCTTTAAGAATTAGGATTACACTCAAATTTCATATAAAAGAGATAACGTACGAATACCTAAGGATTAAGATTACATCATAACAAATTCTGTAGGACTCTAAAGATTATGATTACATCATAACAAATTCTATATGACTCTAGAGATTAGGATTACATCATATCAAATTCTATATGACTCTAGAGATTAGGGTTACATCATAACAAATTCTATATGACTCTAGATATTAGGACTACACATACCAAATTTCATATAAAATATAATCTAAAAATACCTAGGGATTAGGATTACCTGGTCTCCGTTTTCGCAAACTTCTAAAGAGAAAAATTTGGGGCAGAGAACTGATTGATAATCAGAAAAATATAAAAATTGAAAATAATTAAAATAAACTTTTTGGAGTGAGAAGATAGAGAAAGTAGTAGAGGAGAAATGTTGAAGAGTGAATTGGTTTGGTTAGGCTAGGCCTCTATTTATAGTTGTTGAAGTTTTGGGCTTAAACATTACTGACTCCATGCTGACTCATCATATCTAAACAATTTATGTTTGTTGAATCATCATATCTAAACAATTTATGTTTGTTGACTCATCCTAATCCAATTAAACATTACCAATCAAATAATCAAACATTAAAGCATAATAATCAATCAAATAATCACAATTTATCATCCATTATTATTATTACTAATTTATAATTTATTACTATTATTAATTTATTGTATTATAAATTACTATTATTTTCCTGGGATATTACACAACTCCCCCTCAAAGCCAACACACCTAGGCTCTAAGAGTTCCCTAGACATCCCTGTATCAACTAATTTGTTACAATAGTTCTACGTAAATGATATGTTGCTTCCCATTCTCATCATACGTATGTGAAATCATTCATCCACTTGGGTCTTTGCTTCTCATCCTCGTCATACGTCTGCGTAGTTATTCATCCACATCATACATTTGTGTAATCATGCATCCACTTGGGTCTTTTCTTCTTATCCTCATCATATGTCTGTGTAGTCATTCATCCACTTGGGTCTTTGCTTGTGTCTCTTGGAACACCTAGGTGTCTGAACTATTTGTGGCAGTGAACTTGAGCCATCCAACTCATATTCCTCGATTATAGTACGATCCAACCCATCTTCAACAAGCATTCGTGACACTTAAGACATACTATGACCCAGAATTGTATCCATCAAGCAATCTTAAGGTCTAACATCCTCTAATTAATGTAAGAGAAAGTAGGCCTAGAAGAAATGAAACTGGGGGAATGGACAATTATTGCGAATGGACAATTAAAAAAACTGGGGGAGAAAACATAGAATTCTCGAGCAAAGAAAAGACATCTCATTATATTCTTCAATTAACTCAAGCAATACAGAATTCCAGTGATAGATTCTTAATTACTGACTCCAACCTATCGCAGTGTGACAGGGACTTATAACTAAATTAAACAGTGAATACAAACATAGCAATACAGAATTCAAGTGACAAATTCCTAATTACTGGCTCAACATATCACACTGCGACAGGAAATTACTACTAAATCAAACAGTGAATACAAATAAAGTAAATACAAAAGGAATAACAATGACAATGCATAAAAGTCTTGAAGAAGTGACAATAAGACATAGATGAGTCCCCAAGCAACAAACACCAGAGCGCCAAGGAAAAAGCCTTGAAGAAGTCCACTTTCTTCAAAATTATCCTCCATCTTCAAATAATGCTGGCAAGCACAATAAAAACAATTAAATTTATAAATAAATAAAAAATCTTATGATCAAGATGCATTATAGGAAAAGATATAACTATCAAAACAAATTATGTCACTGTCGACAGTATATAAGCACGCACCAATAATCACCAAAATAAAGAGTACCTCAATCCGTATGGCAAGTAGTCTAGCGATCATGCCACATATTTCACACATAATTTCCACGATAAAAAACCTGATGAGAAAACAGGCCAACACGATGCAAAGCATCACCCGGCTAAGAACCCGATCCTAGAAGTTGCTCTCCCTCCGCGATATCCAATTTAAGAAGAAGGGGTAGTTCATAAACACCATGGCCGCGATTTGGGGACAAACTTCCCATAATGGCAGCTCCAAGTACCGAAAAACTATGACACAGAGTATTGTGAGGTAGATCACCCCAGATCAACCTATTTTTTTTATAAAACATACACACAACGATAAATAATGTGTCAAAATTTTTGTGATTATTAAATCAAGATAAGATCAACAGTATTATATATTTACAAATCAGAGTTATTAAATCAAGATAAGATCAATAATTTTTAAATAATGTGTCAAATTTTTTGTTTGTTAATAATATAAAATAATATTGACTCGTATATAAATTACAGAGGCAACCAACCATACATCATCTTAATCAATGATGTGTCCGTTGGATTTATCTATTAAGAGATTCAATCAGAAACTAATATTTATACTGTGATGTCCAAAGCTGTGTTGTGAAACTCGACTCGGTTGAGTCGACCCTGGACCCAGCCCGAAACCTGACGAATCGGTCAATGGACCAGTTCGAGTCATGCATCGGACTCGATCAAACCCTGTCAAAACCCGGCCAAAATCAGTCAAAGTCGGTGACCTGATCGGGTCATGAATTTTTATATATAAAAAATCAAAAACCAAAATTATTTCTTCTTGTTAGAAAAAAATGTAAAACTCATTTTAAAATTTTGTGTAATTTTATTTGCTAGTCGTGTACTCTTCTATAATAACATCAAATTTCAGCTTCCAAATTTGAAACAATTTGTGGAATAATAAACTAAGAGAATGTGTGCATTTTCATTTCTTTGTGCTTTATGAAATTATAAAAGTGTAATTGAATAATTTTTGAGCTTATTTAGTGAACCTTGTTTAACTCATTTTAGATATGAAATATATATATATATATATATATATATATATATATATATATATATATATATATATATCCAGATCAACCGGTCCAACCAGTGACCTAATATCCCGATCACGTTGATGCCCGAGTCGAGTTTAATAACAGTGGTCCAAAGTATTAATCTACGTGAAAAGCCCAATCTATAATAATTATATATATATATATATATATATTGAGGAAGGTTATGTTTATAACCTTTTTTTACAACCATATCTTATCACCATTGATTTTCGTCAATCAACGGTTATCATTTTTACAAATTAAACTCATTAATTAATTATTAATTTACAATAAATGATAATATATATTAGTTAAAAAAAAATTTAAGAGGTTGTAAAAAAAAATTGTAAGTATAACCTTCCCCATATATATTAGTTAAATTAAAATATTCGTATACCCGATTCATTTAAAATATAAAATTATTAATTAATATTTCCTACATATTAAAAAATTTCTAATACTTTCTTTCTCGTTTTTGAACATGAAATGTTTCTGAGTGCCGCGCATAACAAGGAACGTATGTTGAAAGAGAAGTAGAATCCTAGGTTGTTAGGATTCTTTGTTAGGTGCAAACAAACAATAGGATCTTCGGTGTATTTTTTTCGGTTAATAAATTTTTATTAGTAATTATAAAACATTAATTTTTTTATTTATTCTCTCTATCTATTTTATTTTTATTTTCTGTCAATTTGTTGTTACTGCTTTTTTTTAACAGAAGTTTAAAAACAAAAATTTTAAATTAAAATAACTTAATTTGTTTAAATACTGTCTAATTAACTCGTGGCCTACAAGCTAATTATAAAGCGGATGGTGTTGTTGGTGAATTGGTCCAGACAACGTCCGATATTAGTTGGGAACAGGTCATCCTCTATGCTTCAAAGGTTGGTGCCGAAATTAAGAATATGGAAAGAGTGTTTGGCAACTTTGAGAATAAGAAGAATAATGTTATCGGGAAAATTGCAAACATCCAAAGATGTCGTGAACAAAACGACACTGTATTTTTGAAGTGCACAGAGGAGAATTGTCAAAAGCTTTTGTTGGAGGTTTTTCGAGAAGAAGAGTTATTATGGTGGGCTGTTTTGGCCCTTCAATTTATCAAAAAAAAAAAAAAATAGTTATTCTCAATTTTTCCTTAAATCTTTTTGTTTTTTTTTTACCTCTCTCCAAACAAAGAATCTGAAAAGGATGATATTATTATGTTGTTATATGGCTACATGGTGATTATGCAGACATGGGAGGTTTTACTATGTTTGAGTGATGAGGCTATGTCTTTCAAATAGAGGTGGTTCACGAAAAAAGAAAATGGTCATTAATATTGATTTGTTATTATAAATTATGATTGATTGAGATCATTTTCATAATAAATAATTATATCAAGATAAAAATGAGATAATTTTTTCCTATACTCTGTGTATATTTATTTTTTTAAAATAATTACTTATATTAAAAAATTATCAAAAATTATGAAAATAATTATTTTAAAAATTGATTCAAATACATAGTCTACTCAAAATTCAGTTAATGGAAAGGATTTTTGGCTGAGTGTTTAGAAAAATCCAAATAGTGTAATAGCATAATCCTTGTCAGTTTACTCAATAGCAACTCTGCAAAGGCAATATGACAGAAGGTCCTTTATAAGTTATTAGAAGCAAATATTTTTACATGCTGCACATACTTCGCTACTTAGTGTACTGAATTTGTGTGTGTCAGACACATATTTTAACGGCTAATTTTACTTAGTTCTTTATCACCCTTAGCGAACTTCTGTGACACTGTCACATATTCTGCTTTTGTCAGAGCATATGGGTATTAATTGTCACCTACTTCACTACATCCAGTAGCGAACTAGATGACCACCAGAAACACGCCACATTAACATACTGAGTCCACTACCTGCTATAGCAAACTCGAACACGTGGCATTTTTGATAAATATTACTGTTCGCGTGACATACTGATAAAAAAGTGATCAACGTATTGTACATTGGTCACTATTCCTATTAGTTGTTCCTAGCTTTAGTTAAAGATATGGTACAACTTTAATAATCTTTTTTTTCTAAGCACAATAACGGAAAAGTCATTACACGAAGACCAAAGAGTACAGGTGTAAATGGATTAGGTCGACCGACATAGACCTATGAGTCTATGACCTAGTCTATATTAGGCTAGACTTGACTTATTACAAATAGTAAAATAGAACAAGCCTATACTTTAGAAAATCTATTTAGAAAATAGCTCATAAGTTTTTTTGTACATGTGAGCCTATAAGGGCTGATCTATATCATATTATTTATTTTAAATAAAATAAAAAATTATTATTTTAATAATTTTGAATAATAAAGTAATATTATTTGGGGAAAGATATTGTAACAACCAAGTTGTGTTACTACCATGTTACTACCCATCAATCTCACCGTTCGATCGACTATATTGATCCAACGGTTATATTTATATCCATCTTTGTATGGTTATGATTCCCCATATTTAAAGTGAAAGCATTAAATATGAGAAATCATAACCATACAAAGGTGGAAATAAATATAAAGTATTAAATTTGGGAAATCATGACCATACAAAGATGAAAATAAATATAACCGTTGGATATACATAATCGATCTAACGGTGAGATTGATTGGTAATAACACAACTTGGTTGTTACAATATCCTTCCCCATATTATTTTAGTTATTCTTTTAATGGTTAAATGTTTAATAGGCTTAAACAAGCTAACAAACCAAGGTCAAGACTTTTATTTTTTAATATAGGTCAGACAAAACTTGTAATTTGGGGTCTATACGGGCTAATAATAGATCAGACCATACCCAATATTTTTTACATATGCCTAACTCATTTAAGTCAAAATTTAACTTACCTTAGCCTATTTACACCTCTACGACAAAGAGTTGGAAAGTGAGTATGAAAATGACGTACAAAATAGTATTTTGAGAAAATCTTTTGATTGGAATTCTTATTTTATTTGGCTTGATAATTTTTTTGTAGATTTCTATTAAAAATTCTCATGATGTTGGTCACATTTCTTAACTAATGTAAATACTAAACAGATTGGTTACTAGATGAACCCGAATCAAATGGAAAAGGGCCCAGCTTGCAATCGAAGTTATGCTTTGTGGACATGGAGAAGGTGCTGGTATTTTTGATTTTTCTCTACCATTATTGCATGTATTCCTGAATAAAAAATTAAAAAAAAAATCCTTTAAGGTTTTGGATAATATGGATGGGGTCATATATTTAAACCTCATTGTCATTGAGATCAAAATAGAGAGCTACCTCATGATGCGTTTATCTTATATGAGACATGTTTTTCTTGTCAGACAAGAAATCATAAATTAAAGAAAAAGTACACGTGTAGATGCTAATGACATAACATCAAATTATCTTTTATGACAAGCCTCTAGGAAGACTTCAAAAAATATGTATATTTTGTAAATGATGGTGAGGGCAAAAGAATTCAATGAAAATTTCTCATCTTTATCAAAAGCAAAATGATATGCTCAGCTGACATTTTTCGCCATTCTAAGTTTCTTAGACTGTTAGAATATCTAAAAGATATTGTATAATATTATTGAGATTATAACATGGGATCTTTATCTTCCATGACTTTCTGCTACTTTTAGAAAATATCACTGCTTTTCACCATTTTAATGATTTAATCTCACTTTGACAATTTTAAGCTAATTTTACTGCATGGTGCCTTTGTGTTGTCTGTTGGTTCATACTATTTTATTTTTTTTTGACAATTTTAGGTTAATTTCACCATTTTAGTGTCATTTAGTCTGACACTTCATACCAATTTTAGGCTTTATACATAGAGTCATGATCGTAATCTTGCAACAGTTGAGTTTCCATGTGACATGGATGTGAATTGCGAGAATGAAATATGGCTACAAATTCTTCTATTTCACTTTCAAGCTGGTCCTTTATCAGTTCAGCATTCAATAATAACTTTTTTTTGGATAAATTTATTTATTTTTATTTTTTTTTCAAATTCTAATATAGATAGACATTATACAATATGATATATGATCATATCTGTTTATTCAATATCAACCCAACTTGACCTTGTGAACCTTAACCACCACCATAGTACCATATAAATATGATAATGATAATCTAGTTTTATTCAAATTAAAGTAGCAAGCCTCACAGTAATGCCAGTGGAAATATCCTGGTTACAGACCAACAAAGTAGCAAGCATACAGTATACTAAAAAGTGAAAAATTTATTACTTTGAGTATAAAGGAACGATATAATATTCACTACATATTTTCAGTACAAAGATGCTTATCTCACAATATATAGATGATAGTAAAAGAAAAACCATGCATAGGCAATCCACTAATTTGAACAGTTATAGGGGTCCACTCCTTAGAACCAAGTATTTAATGTAGTTTTGGTCACTGGTGAGCTATTCTGTACATGTACAAACTCACTCAAGTAACCCATGTAATAGACCAAAGTTAAAAAAAAAAAAAAAATAGAAAAAAAAAAAAAACTTTGAGGGTAATATCAAGAGTATACATATGATGTTGTCTCAGCTATTTCTACCTTTCTAAACCTTGTTTGCAAAGAGGGCAGGAGGACATAATTTTGAGCCATTGATCCACACATTTTAAGTGGAACATATGGGAACAGGGCAATTGTCTCACTTCTTCTTTGTCTTTGTACTTGGCTAAGCAAATGCAACATTCCTGTTAGCACACCCGAACATAACAAACTTATTAATTCAATAGAATTCAAAATAAGACAAATCATAAAATGAATCGAACTTAACCATATACTCAAATTGAGAGGGAAAAAATAAGGGAGAGTGACTATTTTGCCACGTCTGGCAAAAAGATTTACCGGACTGCCATGCCAACAGTAAATTTTCTCAAAATACCACATGGCATATTTCGCTACACTATGTAGCGAAATATGCTTGCAAATAATTCGCTACACAATGTAGCGAAATATGTCACGTCAGTTTGCACAGTCAGCAAAAATGACACGTGTCAAGCAGGCAATATTCAAGCATAATTTGCTACATAATGTAGCGAGTTTCTGCCTGCTTGACACGTGTCATTTTTGCTGACTGTGCAACCTAACGTGGCATATTTCGCTACACTGTGTAGCGAATTATTTGCAAGCATATTTCACTACATAATGTAGTGAAATATGCTACGTGGCATTTTGGGAAAATTTACTGTTGGCGTGGCAGTCCGTAAATTTTGTTGCCGTGGCAAAATGATCACTATTCCAAAAAGGAAAGCAATACTCCTCACACAACCAATTGACACACAAAAAACTCAACTACTTGTACTAGCTGTTAAGTTTTAAGCGGCTAAATTTATATCAAATCAAGGGCTAGTAAATACAGTTGTCATTTTTGTGTTTCATTTGAATTTTTTAGTAGCATTACTCATTCTATATATATATTAATGGTGTCACTTACTGAATCTTCATTGATCGATTTCTCACTGCCTTTAGAGTCATTGCCAAGCTCTAACTTGGTATGAGCTTCTTTATGTCTCCAATTTGGAAGTTGTGAAATTTGATCATCAGATGCTCCTCTATCAGAAAAGGCCATGTTCATGTTGTATCCGAGGAGGCTGCTAATTAGTGGCACACAACAGCATAACAGCAAAAACAGTAGGAAAGGGAAAGAGTAGCAGATTGCATTCCAAGCAAGCAGGGTGATGCAAAGCACATGGAGTTTTGGAGCTTGATGAAAAGATCCAAAACGTGAGTCAAATATCCAAACATTGCCCATCACAAACCATATGGCGAAGAAAAGCTCAAGTGAAGTTCGGCATTTATTCATCAAGTGCGACATCCTGTATACACTGTATAGTATAGTGCAAATTAAAATTACATTTTTCAAATTTCACCTACAACAAAATTGCATGACAAGAAAGAAGTTATTCAATTCCAATTTGGCGCTATTCAGGGATTAATTTTCAATTAACTTTTTAATTGAAAAAAAGAGAGAGTTGATAACACTTCCATCTTAGGCTTTTTCATTTTTCACATGATTTATTGTTAATTAGATAGAAAAGATCACAATAAACAAAAAATCTACTGTTTTAATAGTAAATGTAAAGAATTGATCCCATTTTGAAAAAAGGTATGTGAGGGTATTTGATTCTTCCAAACACTTTTTTAGGGGATAAATTATGATAACTTTATCAGTACTTGGTATTTTTCTATACCAATCCAATTGGTTTTGTTGAAACATCATAATCAATTCATGGAGAAATTTTTTTTGTTCTTAAAGTTTATAACATTATCTCCAACCAAAAAAACAATGGTGTTAACCTTTTCCAAGCCATTTTTAAGCCTTCTCAAGTGATTACTAAGCTATAGGTTATTAATGAGTACTGTTACCCATCAAAAATAACAAAATTGAATGAAAGAAGTTCTTGAAGATTGAAATACATAGCATACCTGGTTTCTTGATTATTTCTCTGATGTTCCATATCAGAAAGGCTAAGAGCATCTCCTTGAGTCAGATAAATTTGACGGTAGCGCCCATAAAGTAGCAGCAGATTAAGAGCACAACCAATATCATAACCAGATATCCATATCCTCATAGGCCAAACGGGTCTCTCTCTCTTTGAAATGGCTAAAGTGAATGTTGTAATGGTTATTTGAACCATCAAAGCAATAAATTCCAGCATCATCCAATTGCTAGAATTGAAAGGATTAGAGCCAAGACTTGACCTTGATCCATTTTGGTAATGAAATACTCTTCTCAAGAAGGTAAACCATCTTGCTCTAGAAATTCTCATGGCCATCCGAACCAAAAACGAAGGTGGGGTGGCACGTGGAGGCCTAGTTGGAGCACTAGCCACTCTATCTTCTCCTGCTGCAGAATTTGAAGAAAATGAAACCATACCACTTGAGTTAAACAAGGACTCTGGTGGAAGGAAGCACCTAGAATTCATTGGAAATGTTCTCTTTGGAATTAAATCAATCTTACAAATTCCCAACACGTGAACAAAGGACACCCTTTTTGCTTCTATATGTTCAGAATTTGTCCAATTTAGCGATCAAGTCTTTTCTATAATTCTTATGAGATTGCCTTCGAATTGAATCCAGCTACAGTATTTCTTTAAGTCCACAAAAAGGGTAGCTTTACATCATGAAAACTTGAAATTGAAGCACCCCATTTGGGTACTTATTGGATGGAAAAAGTACCTTGATTGAAGGATCCTTTTCTGGGTCTGAACCAACTTAAACTCCTAGCAAAAGAAACCAAAGCTTCAAGAACACAAACCTTTCAACAATCACACACTGCACAGAAAGCTTAAGAGGTGATAAAGTCTAGGTAAGCATCATGGATGGAGCTGAATATGAAGAAGAGTTAGAGCTGATGAAGAGTATATAGAAAGGATGGGGAAGATGGGTGTGAAGGATATGTCAGGAAGGTAAGGTTGTGTCTCAGAAGGTGACCAAGAATCAACTTAATTTGCTTTGATTCCAAGGAATCACGAAGTTTGGATGGAAGTTAACCGTTGGCCAACTTCCTCTATAGGCTATATATATTTTTATTTTTTATGTAGTTAAGACAAGTTGAAAAAGCAATTGTTGTGTTCAATTTCACTTTGTTTTCTCTCTTTTGATTCTTCCTCTCCCTAAAAAATGAAAAAATGGAAAGATTTGTTTTTTTTTGGGTTGAAGATAAAGTAAAGTTGATCTCTCTTTGAATTCAAGTGGATAAGACTTAAAGTGATTATCTGATACATACGTCTGCTAAGTGCTGGCATTTGTTTATATCATGGCCAACAAAAATGCAATCTTCATAACCCCCGAGGGTAGCTTAGTTGGGTTAAAATTCTGCCTTAAGTAAATTCTTGGAAAAAAATTTGGGACCAGAGGAGGAGGAAAATGTCTCTTTCTGGGTTGGGGATTAGTCTCATCCTTCCTCCGATAACGAAGCTCAATGCACCTGTTGTTCCGATTGAGGGCTATAAATGAGCCATAAAACTGATTTGAGTTATGGCGGGTACAGTTGATTTTTTTGGGATTATATGGTAAACGGTTGGCCACCTAATCCAACTAACAGTTCATGTCTTATTGGAGCAGTGTGGCCCTCCTTGTGTCAAAGAATGATTCCTATATTTTGCATATTAGCCACAATAATCCAACAATGAGTAGCTTATATTTTTACCCGTGGTGATTTTGTTCTAAGTGAAAATAAAAATAAAAATCCTTAGTGTGAAATTGTGTTAAGGAAGAGTGAAAAATACTTGAACTATTTGAGCTTGGAACTTTCCATAATTGTATAGCCTTATCTGTGGCGTCACGCCGTCACCTAAGTTTAAGCAGCCCCATCTATATTTTTTCATATTAAAATCAGATGAAACTACAAGTGTAGTTGTTCCGCATAGATTATTGAATTTAGAGTTGTACGAACAGAAATATTCTTTTACTACAGAGACTAAATTTTTTATCTATGATTAACAGGGTTTTGTTAAAAAATATGTTTGGCAAACAGAATATCAGTTACCATTTTTTTTTTTCATCAAAATAAGGTTGACTAATAAAAGTTTTATTCTTATTAGCCAATAACTAAGAAATCTTCTAGCAAAATTAACTTACGAGATCAAGCAATCTGAAGGTCAACATCGGCTAATTAATGTAAGAGAAAATAGGCCTAGAAGAAATGAAAGCAAATTTGATCATATTTCTAAGCAACTATTGGAAATTGACAATTAAAAAAGGGAAAAAGAAAAATAATATTGTAGGAAAATGTTTAGGTTATGTTATAGAGATAAAAAATGTGGAATCCACACTTGTTTTCAAAAACCAAAAAAATAAAACAAATATGGATCCCACAATCTCTATCTCTATAACATAACCTAAACACTTTCCTATAACATTATATTTCTATTTTCCATTAAATAAACAAGGGGAGAAAAAATAGAATTCTCGAGCACAACATTTACTTATGCCTCAATTTCTTTTTTGCCACAAGAATTCCAAATCAATTGTGGTTGAGTCTATAATAGAGGCCAAACAATTGACGGGTAAGAGTCAAACCCATGAGTTGTTAATTCATGAATGGTGCAATGTGTACAAATTTCAAACATATTCATTAGGTGTCACTTAGATTTGAACAGCAAAAAGAGAAATAAGTTCCGGGTGAATATTAACTTTTAATGTTGAAAAAAGTGATTTTATCAAGTTTAATACAGACCTAATCTATAATGTTTAACTCACCTCTTAACAAAAAAAATTCTAAATAGCTACTACATCGATGGAAATAAGATGAGGAATAAATATGAAATAAAAAACAAGTTCGAGTAGCATGTTGCTTGAATGACTAAAATTTGCCAATATGTTCCAGAAGCGGTCATATATATTCCAAAGAAAACCTATAATTAACTAATAAATTAAACAGATTGTTTGAGCTTCTTTCTAACGTATTGGAATAAGTTTGATCATATTTGGCCGGTGGGACGTGCAACGTGTTATTAATTGACGTAACTTGCAAAAGAAAGCAATCACTCTCAGAAAATGGATAAGGAATGGGAACAATTGAAGCCTTTCTAACTCTATCTAATTCAATTATTTGGAGAAAAATCAAAGGCTTCAAAGTTGAAGCAAAAGGTTGATTACGTTACAAAAGCATGTAAGAGCAAACCAATATCCTCCAAGTTTCATATGCTTGCCCAGGTTGTCTTCCTTTTTTTCGAGCCCATGGCAAGGACTATTATACATTAAGAAAACATCTAGAGTAGACTATATTTAATTTTGGGTTTTATAATTCTCATGTAAACATAAGAATTGAAATCTCATGTTGTAAAGATAAAAAATATGTGGGACCCATATGTTAGAAAAAATTATGTGTAGGACCCACATCAGTACGGAAATCGAAGGGTGTGTGGGAAGATTTCAATTCTCATGTTAAATGAGAATTATAAAACCCTTTAATTTCTAATGGTATACGTTTGCAATTCAATATTCAAAATTTATGTCCCTCTATAGTTCTAATTACGTAATTTTTTTTTTTTTACTAGAAACTGGTTCAACTAACTTTCGACAGCACATTTGGAATGGTTCTCCAATCAAAGGTGCATGAAACAATCCCATTTTATCTGTATAATAACTTTTAAATTGCATGAGTTATTTAAATCAAATTAACGTCTATGATTATGAGTATTGAAAAATAATATTTCGTGTAGTTTGAATTAATTTATTTTATTTCAAAAAATCGTACAGTTAAAATTTTTTAAAATTAATGTTTGGTTAAAAGTATTAAATATTTTTCAAAATATAATAGATAGAGTCATATTTAATATTGAATAATGATATTATTTAATTTTATCCATTCCTTTGTTTGTAATAATATGTATATAAACTTTTTAACTTTATATACATAATTTAAATGAAAAATTAATATGATATTATTTTGACGGGACATGGTATACTTACCACCAATTAATTTTATCACTTCCTATCATTAAATATTAACTTATTTAACCGTTGATTTTTGTTAATCTGATGGCTATAATTTATTGAAAATTAATAATTAATTAATAAGTATCATCTAATAAATTATAGTCGTCAAACTGGCTGAAATCAACGGTTAAGATTTGATGGTAAGAAGTGGTAAACTTAATTGGTAGTAAGTGGATCCCTCCCATATTTTGACATATTAATTGAGTTATTTAGGACATAAAATACTTTTAAATTTAATCATTATTCTTTATCTTTTTTGTATAATACAAATTCATATTTTAACTCCATCTCAATTAATATTATCAATATAAATAAAACAAAAATATTTCATTGTTAAATACAAATAAATAAAATAAAATTATAATCTTTTTTAAAAAAATTATTTTATTTTTTGGTTCATAAACTGGTATAGAGGCAGGTCATGAGGTAGGCAGATTATTTATTGTGGTCCGGGATCACCGTTCTTTTGGTGGTCCCTTAATATAAATCGAAGGGTAAAAGTGGAAAACAGAAAAAATAACAGGAATAAAAAAGGAAAAAAATTAATATTATGAGAGAGAGCACCAAATTATTAGGTGGTTCTACATCATAATAAATATTTCGTCGAGGTGTGAATTGACTTTGTTATTTGTGGATTGTACGTATACATGTGCAAACCAATGCATAACAAAATTTTGTACAAAAGTCACATAGATAAAGGCAGCTTCCGATCGACTTCCGAAGAACAATTACCATCAACTTATGTTCTTTTTCCAATTATGTACGTTATATGGCTCTTAAAATAGGTCAGTTCGTCCGTCCCATTAGATCCTAATTTGTATGAAAGGGAATGATCTATTTAAAAAAATTTATAAATTTTTGTTATAAATTACACTATCTTCTCCCGGGAGAACATAGTGAAACTAGTGTTCTCCCGGGAGAACATAGTATAGTTTGTAAGAATTTGTAAATAAAAAAGTTTGTAAATATAACCTATTCCTGGTATGAATTAGGGATAAAAAATCTCCCGGGCCAACTAAATATCAATAATAAAGATTTGTACGGACCAAAAATATTATGGGTTAGGGACCAATCAGCCATCCAAAATATTTATAATTTCATAATTTTTTATCATATTTGATGCATTCAAAAATATTTTAACAAATAAATATTTAACACTTTCTTAGCCTATTTTATATAAATTTTAATTTTTTTATAATTTGTTTTTGGGCTTTAACATTTATCTTTTTAAAAGATATATAACTTTGTGTCGTTAATTAATGGTTATAATTTTTTGGGTCAAATTTATAATAAATTATAACTATTAATTGATGAAGATCAACACTTAAGATCTAAAATGACACAATATTATATCCTTTAAAAGTACAAACATTTTTCCCAAAAATTTTAATAAAATAATATTTGTATACAAATATACAAGTCAAAATGTAAACAAAATTTTAATATAAGTCAAAATTTAGTTATTATTTTACTAAATTCATTATTAAAGGATGACATGAAATAAAGATTTTCTTCCTAATAACAGTCATAACAGAATACAACTCTGGTGAAAAACTAAAAGTAATGATGGAAAAATGATCTAAATACCAGTATTGAATAACTTCTCTTAGTATATTATATATTTGAAAGTAAAATCATTGATTTTCTTCAAATACTACCGCTACAAAAAAAAATTAGTTATTATTATTTACAAAATTACTAAGGTGCATTGTATACAATATGTTTCAATACAAATTTGGATATATAACATACTTAGATATCAATAGAGTTTTATTTTTATTAATTCACAGATGAAATTCTCTGTTGAAACATATCATTGCTGAAAATTTTATTTTTGTTATAAAATAATATAAATGACCTTTCACATGGTTCATAACATGTAATTATTTAATTTTCATGATTTTTGATATATTATATAATCATCACACTAATGAGAACATAAAAAATTAAAGGAATGTTTCTGTACATGTGATTTGACTTTATCATATGTGTATTGTACGTACACATGTGCAAACCAATGCATAACAAAATTTTGTACAGAAGTCACATACATAAAGGCAGCTTCCTATTGACTTCCGAAGAACAATTAGCATCAACTTGTGTTCTTTTTCCAAGTAAGTACGTCTACAATAATCTGCATGTTTTCCATTTTTGCTATTTTTTTTTTTAATGAAAAATCAGAGAGTAAAGTATTCTCCCTGTTTCCATAACTAAGTTTAAATCCTGCAACAAATTTTAAAATAGGGTTTTATAAGAGTTATGTTGTAGGAAAAATGATTGTGTTATGTTATGTTATGCCAGAGTTTTTTTTTTTTTTTTTTGCGGCCCCACAAAATGTTGTGTGTGTATGAAAGTTTTTGTGATCATGTTAAATGATAGATGATAAACCCTTTAAAATATTATCAAACTTGGATTGATTAGTTGAGCGTTTAAAGGTTCCGTGCATGCTTTAGGCTTCTCAATCACATGTCCATGTGTTTCTTGTGATGTGTTCCTTCAGGATAATGCTCAATTATTTACACCTCACTTAGCACTTCTTGTCACGTACATTACTTTATCATTAAATACTACTTCCTCAATCAATAATTTTTGTATAAATAACATGTATATGGTGAAAATCAATGTTGGCTATATACTAGAGCTACAATTCTCATTTGTTATATTTTCTTTATGTCATTAATAAGTTGATCCTTTGATAGAATTTCTTAGTGGAGAAAGGAACGAAACTCCAAGAACAATTTCACTAACAAACTAATCAACAGCTACAATGTTCTGCTATCAGATTATTTATACATTACAATATACTCCTAACAATCTGGACAACTAAACTTGGTGGATGTATACATACTTTAAGATGATAACTTAGTTAGCAGACATGTAATGGTGAGGATATACAGATTTAAACCTTCTGAGACCTGTGAGATTCTCTGAGAATCAACCTTAAATTGTTACTAAAACACATCTCAACCGTTAAATCCAATAAAATAGCAGGTAATATTAATTTTCACACAAGCTCATATGTGTTTTTATATTTATTTTTGCCTTTGGATACAATGAATAAGAAAAATTCTTTCAAGAATACCGTACAGGACTAAATGTACAACACCAGTACAACTATGGAACAACCGTCACCAAGTGAAAATATTTGTGAACCCTAAAATGGAGAAAAAGAAGAGGAAAACAAAGTCCTATTTTAACAACTATAATAATCTAATGATACAAAGATATAATCACAAACAAATCAGAGCCCAGATACAAGCTCCATTAATAGAGTGGCAAAGAACAATGTACTTGCAGCCATCTTCAACTGCAAATAAATACTATAGGTAGATGTCTAGCTTGCCTTCTGCTTGGCCTCATCATCAGGTTCTCCCAAAACAAATTCAGCATATAAATCCTTCAGAGCAATCATAACTGTAGTTATCAATGGCCCCATAATAGCTCCCTGTGGAACAACATATGACAATGTTATGGAAAACAAGAGAAGTGCACATGATTTACTACATCAATTCAATGGATACTACAAGTCAAGGCACAATGTTTACAAAAGCAGACAGCATATGTTTCTTCAGAGCTCAGACCAACATTAGAAAATTGATTTCAAATCAAATTATGCAGGCAAACCAGTCTTAATTTTAAAACAATATGGATTGGAACCTTCAGATAATCTAAATGAACAGTGTGAGATACTATGAAGTACAAATTAAAATGGCCGACCCAGTTCAATACCCACTCGTGAGTGTTTGGGGAAGGATATACGAGTCAAGCCTTACCCCCGCTTTTTGCGGAGAGGCCGAGTCGAAGCTGGGACCTTGGACATCACGGTAAACATGCTTACCATTGAGCCAAGCTAGAAGTACAAATTGCTTATACAAAAATATCATAAAATAAAATCATAGAGGGTAACAATAAACCTCTAGAGCTGATGGAAACAATGTCATTCCCCCAATGATGCTCAGCCCAGTAAGATATGCGCTATTCCCAGGCACATCTTCCAGAATTTCAGTTGCTCCATAATCCATGAGGAAAAGGTGAATAACAGACAAGACAATGGCCACTATGTATCTTCCTTCAAGCATTAGTTGTATTGCTGCTGGGATTGTTGCAAGCCAAGATGGAAATATTGGTAGCAAAGGGCTTATGAAGGCAAGGATAGTTGACATATACAAGAAATGTATTCTGTAGAGCCTAAATAAAAGCCAAGTCAGACATCCCTGGAAAAATGCAATCTCAGCGGTGGCCAAAAGGACTCCTGAAATAGCTTTATCCAACACTTCAACACATCTGACCCTAGCTGAGTTTGAAATTGGAAGCATGTTCATCACTTGTTCTGTTACCCCACCAGACTCTGATGTGATGAGATAATACAAAACCCAGAAAAATACCATTGTCTGAGATACAAAATTGAAAACCCCTGCAGCTCCAGAGATTATGGAATTCAAAATGGAGAAAACAAACTTTGCACCACCTCCAAGCACAGTTGTACTACTAGCTAGAATACGTTGACCTACATCCATTCCTTTAATGGCAAATCCTTTTGCCTTTTCAACCAAATCCTCACGAGTGATTATAATCTCGCGAAAAAGGGTGTCAACTTCTGTATAAATCTGGCTCCATTCCCTATTTCTAACCCTACTCTTCAAACTCAAGAACTTTTCAGTGTAGGGTGAGGGTGTGATTAAAGCCGTTGAAGGTTGAGAAGAGTTAGCAGGACTAGTTATCACAAATTGCTTAATACCGGTCACAAATTCCGTCATATTGTACTGTTTTGCCAAACCATCAATCTGATCAGATACTGTCTCATAGAACTGAGTAGTGCACCTATCCACCATTCCAGGAACATCATTCTCGTCCATCCACTTCCTAACCCCAATTTTCTCAGCATAATTGCTCTCTTCCACATGCAATTTCAGCGAAATCACAGCATCTTTCCCTTCAACTCCAATCTTATAAGAGAAGAATATCACACCAGTCAAAAAACCAACAATCATACCTACAATCAACCCAACAGCAACAATGGTTTTCAACCTCTTCAATATCCCTCTGGTGAAAAAGGCACCAATTGCGCTACGCCCGAAGCTGATACTCCTAAATGAAGAAAAAGTGGAATCTACATTCTTTGAACTGAAAACAAAGCCTAATCCGAGAAGTGGCAAAGACCCAACACCACCAAGTCTCTCATAAGCGATAACGAAAATCCCAAAAGACAAGAGCAAACGAAGTAAAGTGGAAAACCCACTTCGCTTTCTTGCAAGAGGGTTCTCAGGTTTTGGTTTCCTGAGAATAAACCTGAAAGAAGCTTCGCGAATCTCAACGAGGGTGGTTACGAAGACCCTGAAAATTGAAAGGGGAACGGCGAAGAAGGTGTAGAAGAGGCCTAGTTTGAGAGGCTGAGACCAAAAGGAAACGATGGTTTGGTGAATGAGTCTGAGAGGGATGGAACAGAGCACAGCCCATTGAAGGGGTTTGAGATATTCTTCCAACAGTTTGCAGAGACCGTAGAGAACGATAATGGCGAAGGCAAGACCAGCGTGGGCCATGGCTATGTAGAGGGCGAGGCGTACCTGGGAGTCGCTGGAAAGATTGAATTTTTGATCGGCATTCGATGGCGGCGGCGCGTGTGGCGGAGGAGATGAGGTGGGTTTTCGCACAGATGCGGATCGGAACATGTCCTGCCATGGTAGGGTGGTGGCGGAGTTCGGGTCAGAATATGGGACAAGCTCCATAAAACACAACACACCACACACGAAGTCAGAAACAAAATAGTGGATATGTTTACGAATGTGGTTGTGGTTGTGTCAGAATGAGTTTTCAGTTTGACTCTGTACTCAACACATGATAAGAGAGAGAGAGATGAATATGATCAATCATTTGATATGCAAGTTTTCGGTAAAAAAGAGGAAAACGGAATTGGTGCTTGGCTTTGAGTGTGCGATTACACTCACGTTGGTTTTTAAGAATGATTAAGTTATAAGTCTCCCCAAGTCATTAATTAATATTTTAGAGCATATTAAAAAATTCATTTTTTATTTAATAATTTAAATTTTATTTCTTTAATTAGTGCGCTTGGCTAAGTAATTAATAATTATTTTATTTCTTATTTAAAATTATTTATCAATCTGCCATTCTTTAATTGATTAACTTGGAGATTTAATCGATTAAATGGTTAAAATTGACAAAAATGATTGATTTGAAAATTCAATTAATTAAATCTTCAAGTTAATCGATTAAATCTCCCAACAGGCAACAAAGGTCAAATTTCCTCCTTGAACAAAAGCAATTTTCAAGGTGAAGTGATCCATTTCTACCTGTCACATAAAACCTTGCTTATTACATGAAAAATTGCGCGAAGTGATCTTATTGTCAACCTCGGAACGATGACAACGATCAGAATTTTGAATATTCATCATAAAAATACTTAGCAGAATCTTCGATCAGTTTTCTGTGTATTGGAGTTTATTTGAATTTTGAATTTATAAGAGTTGATTGCGATTTGTATTTAATAGGAGCTGATTGTGTTTTGTATTTAATACAAATAGCAATTAACTCATATTAAATACAAATAGCAATTAACTCCTATTACATTAAATTCAAAGTTCAAATAACCTCAAATACCGTATTTGTCTCCTTCAATCAATGTTTTCACGCTCATTTGAGATATTTAATCAATTAAAATAAGTTTTAATTGATTAAATCAATTAAGAGGGATATTTAATCGATTAAATCTTCAAGTCAATTATTTTTGTCGATTTTGACCATTTAATTGATTTTTGTCGGTTTTGACAATTTAATCGATTAAATCTTCAAGTTAATCGATTAAAGAGGGACAGATTGATAGATAGTTTTGAATAAGGGACAAAATAATTATTAATTAATTAATTAATTAATGAAAGATAAAATGATAAAAAAAAAAAAAACAGTACTGAGCGTACGGAATTTGGAAGGAAGTTACTAAGTGAACAACTTGTTCTTCTAGCGGATTGGCCTGATATATTTTGTGCTTGGCCTGGTAGTTTTTTGGTGGACGTAATGTTGGCCCGATGACCCAGATGCTCTTTGCAAAAATGTTGAAAGTTCTTTAAAGGTTATTTAAAGAAAATAAAATTCTGGAAATATAGAAATATTAAAGGAATATTTTTTTTGTTTTTATTTAAAAATTTAATAAAATTATTAATTTTTTTATTTTTTAAGAAATACTTCTCAATTTATAATCTTAATGCCCTAGGTGCTGTGTCATTAGTAATTTTTTGAAAATCAAATAGGCTATTAAACTATGGGAAGGATCAACCAACTTGTGTTACTACTATGTTACTACCCATCAATCTCACCGTTAGATCGATTATGTTGATCCAATGGTTATATTTATTTCCATTTTTATATGATCATGATTTCTCAAATTTAATACTTTATATTTATTTCCACATTTGTATGGTTATGATTTCGCATATTTAATGTTTTCACTTTAAATATGAGGAATCATAGTCATACAAAGATAGAAATAAATATAACTGTTAGATTAACATAATCGATTTAACGGTAAGATTGATTGGTAATAACATGATAATAACACAACTTAGTTGTTACAATATCCTTCACCGTTAAACTAAACTAAAGGGACAATTAAGTTATTCAACTTTTTTTCCCATAAAAGAGACGTGTAAAATGAGAACATGAAAAATAAGTTATAGAAACAAAATAATGTTTTTTTGGGAAATAACTCTGTACTTTTTATTTCAAAAAGATTGCTAAAAGTATCATCCAACTAAACTAATCTTCATTTAAGTGTAGAAATCGAATATTATATTTATAGAAAAAATTTAAATATAGGATCACTAGAGTGAGCTAGAGACTTGAATAATTTGTGTGAGATTATAGTTCAATGCATAAGAGAAAAAACTATAGATATCTCGTCACTGCATTAATATCGCATCAAGCCGTAACTTACATAATATTCATGAAGTGCATTTCTTTAATAAGATTGGTAGAAGTTGAATCCAGTGTCTGTTTTTTTCCCAACAAAACAACTGTTGTTTAATGATCTTGAGCAATGTTGTGAAAATTGAGATTTTAAGTATAATCGAGAGAAGATTAAAATTCATAAAACATAAGATCGTAATGTAAAAAAATCATAAAAAAATATAAAAAAAATGTAAAAGCATTTGGAATAATAGTAAAATCGCATTGACGAGAAAATCATAACAACGTAGAATCGTAGTGATAAATCGAAATTTTAACAACAATGATGTTGACAACTATATTTGTTGATGGGGTTTGTTTTTCTCATGTTACATGAGAAAACAAACCCTTCCTATACACACCATAAAAAAGTGTGTCACTTATTTTTTTTGTTTTTTATTTTTTTTAAATAAATGAGACCCACACTTGATGTATTTATGACATGGGATTAGAATTCTTCCGCTAACATTTATTTTTCCGTTTGTTCATACACGTTTCTCTGGAAGTTACCAACAACAGAGCAGTGATCTTAAACAAGAAGTTTCATCAAAGACTAATTGCAAACGTCAATTCGTCTTCGGAGACAGAAGTAGGCAAACAACCTAAAGCATACAGCCATGGCGAACAGAACCCATACTTCACTTAACCCTCCTTTCAAGTTTACTGTGTCAAATGAAGGTGAACTCTGAAGGGTTCTGCACCCTCCTTTGCTTTCACACTCATATAGTTCGTCTCCTGAATACTGCACTTTTAGAAGCAGTCTGAATCCATAGTACATGAACGACAAATACTTCAACCACTGCATGAACTTTGGTATGTGCTGCAACACATTCAAGTTTTCTGAGTGTTACTCTTATTAAATGAGATATAAATTGAATAATTACCACATTCAACAGACTCCTATTTTAGTTCTGTCTCAGTTTCTTTATGGGAATTTTTCATCCTATCGCACCAAGTACTGTTTTTACTAATACTGCAACAGTGACCAAAGTGTCACTGTTGGCAAAAAAAAATTACCAGAATGTCACGCCAATGGTAAATTTTGTCAAAATGCCACGTGGCATATTTCGCTACACTGTGTAGCGAAATATGTGTGCAAATAATTCGCTACAGCGAAACATGTCACGTCAGAACCAAAAATGCCATGTGTCAAAATTGGAGAAATTCGCTACACTATGTAGCGAATTTCTCCAATTTTGACACATGGCATTTTTGGTTCTGAGCATTCTGACGTGGCATATTTCGCTAGACAGGGTAGCGAAATATGCCACGTAACATTTTGGCAAAATTTACTGTTTGCGTGGGAGTCTGGTAATTTTTTTGACAACAGTGACAAAATGGTCGGTGTCCCAAACATTGTTGCTATTTCTTGTGCATACCTGGACATAGTAACCACCTGTTAGAAGGAATAACATTAGTATCAAAGAAGCAACCATTCCTGCTCTTTGAATGCTCATAACTGCAGCTCCAAATAGTTCTCCTGCACCCTATTAACAACAATATGTTCATTAAAGCTTTGAACAAAATGATAACCCACTAACCTATTCTGAGTGTTGATATAACTTACTTGACTTGTTATAGCTATTAACAGCACTGCAAACAATGTCAGGAAAAAGCAAGCAACAGTTCTCTTGAAGCCAGCCATGAAGTACAAGATAAGCATGAAAAATGTAGGATAGAAAACATGTGCCACCATATCACACAGTGTGCTGCATGCATAGTATACACTTAGTCTATACATGTCTGCTTTCCTTTCTTTCACCAAGTAAACCTTTTCAAATGGGAAGACATAGACTGCTGCAAAAATACATGAAGATGTCCAGAATATACAGATATAGAACATTAAACCAACCTGCAGCAAAGATAGTAAAGAGATGGGTAGATTAGAAGCCCAGTTTCGTAAAATATGAAAAACAATGCCATGGAAACTACCTGATCTCTGAGTTGAGCCTCTGTATTGGTTGAAGATTTCCACCAAAGTAGCCCCAATAAAAGTGCAATTCCAAGTGCTTGAACTAGTCTTAATTTATCAAAATAGTCCTTGCATCTTGCTCTGAATGTTCTCTTGTATAGAATGATGAATTGGTCCAACCAACTCAATGTCCATTCCTTTTTAACCTGAATAGCTACTTGAAGATGTTCTGGTGTGTTTGCTGCTCCATGATTCTCTTCTTTTTCTTTTTGGCTCCAGTATGTCTTTATACTTGAGTTGTAGATACTAATAATAAAGAAACAATTATTAAGTGGTAATGAGATAGAACAAGCATATAATACTCATAATGAATCCTACTTTAATAACAGTTTTTGAAGGGTCAGTAGATTCTTTATCTTCCAAAATATCTCGTGGGACATTTATGTCATCCACTTGTCCAGTTGCCAAGTCAAGCAAGAACTCTGCAGGATTCATTGGTATTTCCGGAGTGAACCTCAAAGATGAAAAGTACTCTATTGAGTCTCTAGCCTTCCCATAGTAAACGGGATAGCCTTCTGATATCAGAAGAAGCTTGTCAAACATGTGAAAGATTCTGCTGGATGGCTGGTGAATTGTTGTGATTATGGTCCTTCCACCCTATAGGTAAATCAGAAGTATTTTTCAGCATACATTCCGAAATCCGCGGTTCTGGACATGAAGCATGTTATCAAACTGACAGTTAAATTTAGTTCCTGATACCTTGGCAAGTCCCTGAAGAGTAACAAGGAGTCTGTTTGCTGAGGTGGAATCAAGGCCTGAAGTTGGCTCATCAAGTAGCAGCAGTGAAGGATCAACAAGAATTTCATAGCCTATGCTTGTTCTCTTCCTTTCTCCTCCTGATATGCCTTTGAGAAATCCCCCACCTATTTTTGTGTGGCGACATCTGTAGTTATACAAGAGATTATTTAGGGAAAAACAGTTTTATTTCTTTCTTTTGGAGGAACTTGTAGTTAAATTGAGCATTCAAAAATCTTATGTAAGGTCAAATGTAGACCTGTGCAAAACACACCTTTCAAGGCCTAGCTCCTTGACTGTGCTCTCCACTCTAGCATATTTTTGTTGCTTGCTCATGTTGGTTGGCAGCCTTAAGAATGCAGAGAAGATTAATGTTTCTTCTACTGTAAGTTGTGGGAAAAGCACATCCTCTTGTGTCACAAATCCAATCCTATAAGGCAGAAAAAAAAGAGAGTACAATATTAGCACATATTATAAAAGGGCCGACCCAGTTCAATACCCACTCGTGAGTGTTTGAGGAAGGACATACGAGTCAAGCCTTACCCCCGCTTTTGCGGAGAGGCCGAGTCGAAGCCGGGACCTTGGACATCACGGTAAGCATGCTTACCACTGAGCCAAGCCGGCCCTTCTATTAGCACATATTATGTTTCATGAAAATATGAAGTGTATGTCAAGTCATATATGCTGATTGATGTCTATGAAGTTGTTTAACCTCCTCTTGACAGCCGTAGTATATTGCACATCATTGTAAGTTATCTTTCCCTTTACATTGTCAAGTAATCTTCCTCCTACAACCCTCAACAAGGTTGTCTTCCCACTACCAGAAGGACCCATCAAAGCAAGAATTTCTCCAGGGCCAATGCTTCCTGTGATACCCTTTAAGATTTTCTTGTATCTATCTTCTTCCACGTGGAGTTGTGTGGCTACCTTTGACACCATTCTCTTCACAGGGTTATTGGAAGCTGCTTGGCTATTTCTCACCTTATACTCTACATCTTCAAACTGCATATTCATGAAAATTTGTCTATTATTTTCATCAAAAATTGTTGACAAAAATATTCTAATTGATACCATTTTCCAATATTAAGTAGTGAATCATCAAGACTCTCATTGTAGAATTAAGGCATTTAATTTGTCCCTACCTTGAGATATACGGGGAGGGGGGGATCTTGGTTGAAACAGGAATCCTCAACTTGAATGTCAATCTCTGGGTAACTATTAGGAAGGTAAGCCTGAGGCATGAACTCCATGCTGTGACCAAAGCCATTGCTCCCAGCAATCTGCATGGAACCAACGGATGGGGGTGACATTGACATGTCCTCAATCTCATCCTCTCTTCCATTTTCCATGATCTTGAATGTTAATGAGAACTAGGTTGAAGCTAAGTCTAATAATAAAGTTTAGATGTCGTGAGTCAACTGCATCAGACCAAGAGCATTCCTATATATGGAGGCAGAATCTTGGTTGGTGTGCCACATACTTTTCATGCCATGTTCTTGGTCCATGAATGTTGTTCTCACATATCCTTTCAATTCAACCATTATGATTTGTTATAATAACATGTCAAGAACATGAATTGGTAAGTAACTTAACGTTTATGGCATACACCTCTGCATTTTATCAGATAGATGCAACTCATCTCATTTAAAAAAGAAGAACAGTTCTTTTACAATTAAAAAAATGGCGAAATTATGTGAATGGAATTAAACAATTGTGTCCTTAAAGGGAGTGTAAATTTGTATATTCGCCGTTACTAGTTAAAATATTTTTTTATGAACTTGAAATATTTATTTATAATAGTTTACTTACAGTTGACTCTTAATTGGATATCTTTGCAATGTGGAGAACAGAATTATATAAGTAGAAAAATAACTTCTAACTGAACTACCCTTGGGGTTAGGGGCGGGGGAATGAAAAAATGATGTAAAAAAAAAAAGATTACAAGAAGTTGTGGTCATTGTTTTGTTCCGTGTAAGATATTGGTTGCTACGTTATTTTATTACGAGGGAGGATATTCTTATTACTAAATTTTTTTACTACTAATTTACTACCTATCTAATCACCATTGAATCAAAGAGAGAGAATGCAAAAGGTTTTTGAAAAAAGAGAAAATGTTAATCCAATGGTGATTAGATAGGTAGTGAATTGGTAGTAGAAAAATTTGGTAATAAGAATATCCCTCCTCTTTTAATATTAATTGTTTTTATACATATCTGTACTTATGTGGAACCTTTTTTTTTTTCTGTACAGTCGAATATGGGCTTCGAACTTGGTCCGAACATTGTAAAAATTATTCAAACTAGTCTGATCGTAATTGAAGGGGTTGACTTTTTAGTAACAGAGATTTTACTTAAGAGATTTCAGTATAGATAAAAGGATACTAGTTGGTGAAAGATTTAACTTCGAAGTTTCAACATCATAATTACAGTTAAATTAAAAAAAAAAAAACAGTGTAACTAGAAGCTATGCAATACAAACACTTCAAAAAACTTAAAAGAGTTGGATATTGTGACGATCCGAAACTGATACGTGATCAATATTTTTGATACGTTGATCAATCTGGCACACAAATTTGACCATATCTAATATTGTGAAAGCGCATATTTATAATAAAATTATAATTTTTAAAAATTAAAATATATGAGATAAGATAGTGTGACACCCAAGTTATGTTACACCCATGTGACACTCAGTCAATCTCACCGTTAGATCGCTTATGTTGATCCAACGGTTATATTTATTTTCATCTTTGTATGGTCATGATTTCCCAAATTTAATATTTTATTTATTTCTACCTTTATATGGTTATGATTTCCCATATTTAATGCTTTCACTTTAAATTTGGGAAATCATGATCATACAAAGGTAGAAATAAATATAACCGTTGGATCAACATAAGCGATCTAACGGTGAGATTGACTAGGTGTCACATGGTTGTAACATAATTTGGGTGTCACAATATCCTATCCCAAAATATATTTAATAAAAATTTAAAAAAGTGTTATTCTACATAAAAAATGCTCCATGAATGTAATGTAACCTACATTATTTATGGTTTCTATAGATATTTTATTTATTTTATATTTTATATTAATGTAATGAAATTATGAAAGTAATTTATTTTCTTTGGATTTTTTTGGTTAAATTGATGGATATTATAAGTTTTGTTTCATTTGTTCCTTAAATTATTGAATATAAAATGTAATATACACTATATATATTAAAAATAGTATTAAAATATGTTCTAACATATCAAAATTTAAATTCTTTTAGAATGTTTATCAAAAAAAAAAAAAATCTTTTAGAATTGACATATTGAAGTTTTGGACCGTATGATGTTGCACGCCAGGTGCTACATATACTAGAGCTCCTTGAATTTTAATATAAAATTTGACATCCTTTTAGTTTAATATTATATTTTTTTTTAAATGCAATTATGTTATAAATACTTTACTGCTTAATTTTTTAAAAAACTTAATTATTTCATGGGTAAAGTGTGTGTCATTCTAAAGAACGTAAAGTTGTGTCATTTTAAGAGAGAGAAAGAGATACATAAAGGAGGAGAGAGAGTTGACAAAAAAATAAAGGTGTGGGTCTCACCTCTTTGTGAGAGTGAAAGGATATAAGTAGTCATTTAAAATGATAAATATTTTTCCCATAATCCAATGGTAGGAAAACTACCTATCACACCCAACACGTTTAAAGATTGAACATAGAAATCATATGCCTAAATTGTATAATTTGCACTAAGACCCTGTCCCCAAAAGAAAATGCCTTACTATAATGTACCTAACATAAGACTGCAGAGCTTGATAGAGTCTTAGAAAGTGCAGAAAGATCATCTTCTTAGTGTCTGTTCAGATGGGTTTTAATTCTTAAAAATTTTGGTTTTTTTTTTAAAATATATATATTTTGATAATTTTTAGATGTTTGCATAACAACTTTTTAAAAAAAGCAAAATTTAAAATAAATGTTAAAATGCTACTTTTTTTAGCAGTAATTGGTTACTTTTGAAAAAAAAAAAAAAAAACAGAAACTAAATGATAATATAAATTTTTAGAATACAATTTTAACCTCAATTTTGTCTCTCCTTATCTATGTACCATGCTATTTTTTTTAGTTAAGTATTTGAAGAACCTATCACTTTACAATCAAATATCTTCCTATAGTATTGGAGCAGTTTGTGGAACATTTTTTTTTCTTCTGATATTGCAATCATATTCTCCAAAATTCATTTGCGTAAATCCCAAAGAATTGTTAAAAAAAAAAAATTATAAATCTTTTTTGTAATTTTATATGTAAAAAGTGCTTTTTTATTTTAACATCCAAATAATTTTTTTATATAAGAGTGATTTTCAGATCATACATCCAAACATAAAATAATTTTACTTTAAAAAAAAAATTCTTTAAAAAAGATAATACATAAAAAGTACTTTTTTTCAAAAGCTCTTTCAAACGGATCTTTATTGGTGCTACTATACAAGTTTCATTTCTTGGAATAGCATCATCTCACCCATCATTACATATAAAAGAAAAAATGTTTATCCTTTTAAATGACACAACTTACATCCTTTCATTCTCACAAAGAGATGAGACTCATACCTTTATTTTTTTGTCAACTCTCTCTCCTCTTTTATCTATCTCTTTCTCTCTCTTAAAATGACACAACTTTAAATCTTTTAAAATGACACACACTTTACCCTAAATATAAACATATGTTGGATTACCAAATATATATATATATATATATATAAACATATGTTTAAGCAAAAGTAGCACACCAATCAAAGCAAATTTAATCCAACAATTATTAATTTGATTGATCATCCAACTTGAATGCCACGATTTAGATGCCTACTTCATTGATATAAAAATTCAAAATATTATTTTATTAAACAAAAAATCCTTTATTTTTAAATTTTATATAATGCACATTTTTGTGCCTATAGATTGAAATTAAATGAAGTGCTGCTTAATTTATTATGCAAAGACGAAGCATTACATCAGGTTTAGTGAAAAAACGGTTAACCATACCAACGAGTTGGTGAGATATATGCAATATCTGCATTTTAATTCGGTGAATGATATCTTATCAGAAACAAGGGGAATCTCACCTAAGATAGTACTTGACGGCGGTTGTTACAGGTGTCTTGACTGTTTCATAATGATATAACAATATCTAATGATGTTATCTTAACTTCCCCGCAAATCAATAGTTACACCAATTCCTAGTATACATGACAGACAGGTGTTACTAATACCCTCACCTTGAATTCTACCACTTTGAATTGAGAAACACGTGGCCATCAGATTAAAGGCAATATTCTCATCGAAAACAAACCAAATCTCCTTCACTTTTTCTTTTTTCTTTTTTCTTTTTTTTCGTTCGCGTATTTGAAACATCCCTCATTGAAGAATGGCAATTTTCTGATTTCAAGCACCCCTACATTGATTGCATTTTAAGCAACTTGGCCTATTAATTCATATTTACATGACCCTTTTGTTTTTGCCATTTTGTTTTGGCTTCTTTATGTGATTGGTACAGAATCGTGTTTTACAAAGGGTGTTCTGTATGCTGATTAAATATGTGAAGCAAGTTTATTGGTATGGGGTGGTTGGATTCACTATGGGGAGGAGGAGGACGAAAGTTTATTAAAAGGAAGGACAGTGATGCAGGCGAAGCAGGTCTTTTCTGAATTCCTTAGCAATGGACTTTGTTGGTATGGTGTGGTTCGATTGTAACTGAGTTTTATTGCATGCAGAAGAGTAATTTTATATCTTTTCGTTATTCTTTATTTTTTTCTTGTATTGTCCTTTGAACTTTTGTTATGTTCAAGTCTTGATGAATAAATTTCAACACTCGTAAGTTGATCTTGTTTTCCCCTGCCCATTCTGTTTGAGATTATATTTTATCGTTTAAAATCATTGAATACTCCGGTTGTAACAATCTTAAATTATAAGATTGTTGTTATGTCGATTGTTACTGTGCACAGTGATCAGCCTACCCTCACATGAGAGAGGGCACCTAGATCCTACATAAAATATACCAATATACCAGCCACCGGTTGGATATTTCTATCTTTCAGACAGAACAATTGTAATATAAGCTTTTTATTTTTATTTTTCTTCTTTCATAACCATTATAGTTTAAATTATGCTCTATCATAATTGCATCACATGGTGCTACAGATCATAAAGATTTTCTCAGACCAATTTCCATTTTGAATTGAACTGATAGTTCTGTTTATTTTTTCTGCAAATTTGGTAGATGCTCTCACTAGCCAATTCCAAAAGTGGACACCACTTCGATCATCTTTTAGAACCACTTGGTAAATTATCTGAAGCTATATGTTTTGCAAATATGAAATGAGGATCATGAAATGAAAATACATGATTTGTCTCCAGTTTCACTCTTCCTTCTGTAGCTTTTGCCCTTTACTGCCCCATTCTTCCTTTTTCTGTTGAACTATAAAGCAGTTCTTTTATTTCCACAGCTAACTTTTCAAGTTTCACATTTGCAATGAAATAATGGGATGATATTATTCATTACTATTGATGCCAATAAACGTGTTCCCAATACCAATGTAAAATTAGACTTGATGTATTCTTAAGCTAATATTTTTCTCATAGTTTAAATTATCAGGTAGAGCACTGGAAGAGCTAAGAGCTTCTCTCTACAATGAGCTCCGAACCTCAGATGGAGCAAAGCGCCAACAGCAAAGATATTGTGGACCAATGGCGGCATTGTCCTTCAATTTTATGGTTGCAGTTGGGATTATCATGGCAAACAAATTGGTAGGCACAATTTGCTTCTTTTATTGCTTGTATTTTATGATGTGATTGTGATGGCTTTTTGGGAAGGATGAAATGCCCCAACCAGCTTCTCTCTACAATATGATCAAGCATTAGCACCCTTACACGTATATATATAACTGTGTTAACAGGTGATGGGGAGAGTTGGCTTCAACTTCCCAATTTTCCTCACATTTGTTCACTACATCACTGCGTGGCTTCTCCTTGCCATTTTCAAGGCACTCTCGGTGCTTCCTGTCTCCCCTCCATCTAAAACAACTCCATTCTCTTCTCTATTTGCACTTGGTGCTGTTATGGCTTTTGCCTCTGGCCTTGCAAACACCAGCCTCAAGTATAACAGGTTCCTGCTCTTGCTTTAACATATTCATAATAAAATATTTGCAACTTTTCCTGTTTGCTGACAATCCAGCTCATGCAGTGTTGGTTTCTACCAAATGGCTAAGATTGCTGTTACACCAACAATTGTTCTTGCGGAGTTCATCCTTTTTAGAAAAACCATTTCTTTTAAAAAGGTCAAGAAATACACTCCTTCCCTTCTTCTTTTTCTTTTCTTTTATATAAAGCATTTCAAATATGTTAAAAAAAAAAGACTATACTATACCACTTCCTTTATTTTTTATGCACTAATCATGTCATTGCAATGATGCAGGTTTTGGCTTTGGCTGTCGTATCAGTAGGTGTAGCAGTGGCAACTGTAACAGATTTAGAGTTCAATTTATTTGGTGCTATAATTGCAATTGTTTGGATAGTCCCAAGTGCCATAAATAAGATTTTATGGTCTACTTTACAACAAGAAGGAAACTGGACAGCTCTGGCGTAAGTACTTGTAGTCACACCAATTTCTCCTTGGCAAAATTAAGTTGTCAATACTCAGACTTTAAACTTTATCATTGTAGGTTGATGTGGAAAACTACCCCGGTCACAGTTTTCTTCCTAGGGGCTTTGATGCCCTGGATAGATCCACCAGGAGTCCTATCCTTCAAGTGGGATGTAAACAACTCAACTACCATTTTGATATCTGCTCTTCTTGGTTTTCTCTTACAGTGGTCAGGTGCCTTGGCATTAGGGTGAGACTACCTTCCTCTTCCAATAGCAAGATACAGTGATAAACCCTTTATGACACATAATGCTACTAATATTGTTACTCCTTGCAGGAGTAAAGTTACTTAAGATTAGCTAGCTAACATCACATTATGAATCCATGCAGGGCCACTTCTGCCACAACCCATGTTGTTTTAGGACAGTTTAAAACTTGTGTCATTCTGCTGGGAGGCTATCTAATATTCAACTCAGATCCTGGGGTTGTGAGCATTGGCGGGGCTGTTGTTGCTCTCACTGGAATGACAGTTTATACAACATTGAACTTGAAAGAGTCTCAAGAAAATACCAGCAGCAAGCAGATTCCTAAGCAAATTTTGCCCTCAGCGAAGCCGAAATCAACTAGTGAAGACAACACAGATTTGAATGTAAATACTACCACCATTGTTGTCTGAGTCCTATAATCGATGAGTGCCAAGAAAACAAATTTTTTTCAGACACTCATCTCATGTCCTTTGTCATGCAATTCAGGTCCATTTACACTGTGCAGCAAGCCTTTTTTGTATAGACAAGCCAGGAACAGTAATTCAATCACTGAAACTTCGTTGAGATTTTTAAAAGGATGGCTTAACTCAAATCCACACCAGTCTCTTTATTTGTTAAAGCAAAAATGTAGGCTCAACTAAATGGATATTCAAGGGCTTTAGCACACATCTTAGGTAAGTTTCAGGAATCATGGACTACCATACATCCTGAGAGATGTTTCTTAAAACATAAGGATCAAGCACGTTTTTTGCAGACGTAAGCCTAGCAATATAAATGGAAAAGGAAAAAAAAAAAAAGTACAGATGGAATAATAAGGTTTCAAGAAAGTTGTCACAATACACACGAGCACACCTGCACCATACATTAATTTCTCTGTAATTCGATGTGATGAAAGAGACCGATGACTATTATTTTATTCATGAACATTATTCGTGGTTCAGTAACATAAAACCAAAAGGTCACATTTCTATTTTCAAGAATAAAAAGAGGTCACATTTCCTGACCGACTACCGTGTATGAAAATTGATAAGAGTATGCTGGATAGAAATTAGCACATTATACTTTCAAACCAAACGAAATCAGACAATAAATCCATCAAATTGCACACTCCCCCCATGCAAAATCAGGTTAGATAATAACTAAAGTACATAAACGCAAATACTTGTTTGCTATTGAAGAAAATTTGATGACACAATTCTCATGCATCAATAGAACTATATAACTCAATATCCTCTGCTGTCAAATTGTAATATACAGGTGAGAATTCAGAACGGAAAAATTGGTAAATCTCACCAGCACTGTTGAACTCTTGGCTTAGTATATAACATGACAATGAAAGACTAAGTTTCTTATAGCAACCACTAAATGTTCTCTGAGGGACAAAAGAACAGGTGAGGGATAAATAAATTGAAAGCTCAAAATAAAAATAAATAAAAAAGAAAACCAGCAATTAGCACCCTTCAAAATCGTTAGCACCAAATATCACCACTAGAGTTACTAATTTTCTTTTCTCATTCTTTGGCCGCAATTCTTATTTACACTTCAGATCAGGCCAGTGTTCATACTTCCTGGATTGGAGCACATAATATGTGCATTTGAACATTAAGGCACCAAGAAAATGTTTTCAAGCCTATAAATTAGTATTCCAATTGATCTGTGCAGGCTTTGGTTGCTGATAAGATCCTGAAGGAGGCCCTATAGTTTCAGCAGGCCCAGCCACAGCCTGGGACTGTTGCAAAAGGGTCGAAGGTGAAGCTACAGTCTGCCCTGGTTGATAGATACCAGCAAATGCACCATGGGTAGCCTGTGTTGGGGGGAGGGTGAGATGTTGTCCCTGAGGGGTAAGGTTATACAGAGAATTAACTTGCAAACTTGATATATCTTGGCCTGGTGCAGTTATCCACACAGCAGAACCTTCACTCTGCAGCAAAAAAAAAAAATATAAAGTAAAAAACCGAACAAGCTTAGAAAGAACACAAATCCAAGAATTTCGATACATGTTGATGAAGAAAATGTAAACTCAACAATAAAATAAGATTGATGCTATTGAAGCCAAAGACCCACAATAACAGCATAACAATCTCCTATTTATCAAGTTATAGGCATGAATGAAACAAAATCACAATAATAAGGAAGTGAACCAACCAGCTGCCCAGTTGTGTAGATCTGGTTTTCCTTCAACTGAGACACTGCAACATCCTCATTTCCGGTGGAGCTTCCAGAATTCACTGTTGGACTAGGCGCATATCCAACAGGTGGAGAGATAAATGATCCAGAAGGAATTCCAATATGAGCTGTATTTCCTGTGTTTGCTCCAGCCTTGAATTGAGGAAGAGGGAATTTGATCCCGGCAGCTGCAGCAGCAGCTGCTGTTGGTAGATACATACTGCCAGCTGATGGCTGTTGAGGGTAACCATGGTGGCTTAAAAATTGGTGTATTGGAGACACATAAATTGGGGGGTAATAGGGGCCATATGGGAAGAAGGGAGGAGGGTAAGGTGGCCTGAAAATAGAAACTGACTGCGGAGACACGGGTATAGAACTTTGCAGAGGTGGAGTTGGGCTAGGGGACACAGACTGGGAACTTGCACTCTGCAATATGAAAAGAATGATGAAAACATAAGGAAAAATTAAAAAACATATAAATGAAAGAAATACAGTCATAACTACAAATCCAATAATATATTGAAAGGAAAACCAATAAATTTCTTAGAGGAGAAAAAAAAAAAAAAAAACTCAATGCAAAACTAAACTTCATTTCTTGTTTAAAAGGGCATACGAGATCTAATGGTAAAAGTGTAAAGAAATCAACCCTGAGCAAATAGCTTCAAGTATAAAGAAAAACAAAGATATATCCTAAAAAAATACAAAATAAACAAATGCGAACATAAGAGCAAAGAAATTTCAGAGAACAGTTGTTAATCTTTCCAAATTGATAAATGCATAAAAATATTTTTTTTAAAAAGCCAATGTCAAAGCACCAAACTAAAAAGAGAATATTAATAGATAGGGAGATATAGTTTTAATAAAATATAAGGTAGACGTAGATCTTAAGTAGTAAAAGACAAAGAAACTTACAACAAAGTTGGGAAAACGAGATGCTTCTGGGGCGTGAGGCTCAATTCCCTCAAATTGAACTTGCTGAGTCCCTAACATGGTGGACATGAAATTCAAACCATAGTTTTGAGCACTTTGAACAGTTGGAATTGGGTGGCCTTCAGGAGCCAATAGTACCTCCTGCTTTGGAGGATCAACCTTTGAGTCAGTACCAATGTTAGAATTGGCTTCTGAAACTGGAGCCTTTTCAATCAGATAAGATGAAGAATGTGGATAATCAAGATGATCTCCTTGTGCAGTAAATGAAGAACTTTGGTTGCTACATTGAAATATGAAATACCATCAAAACAGAGATTACAGGATCACACCAAGACACAAGTAATACCTTTGGTTACAGGAAGAGAAATCAATTAATCCAATCAGAATAATTCATGAAAACAACAACAACCCATCCCTATGATTGCCAAAGGGCCTTGAAAGAGGTAAAATACTGTCTCCAAAGAGAACCTTGCACCTTTGAAAGTTAACCCAACCATACATCATTTCAACACCATTTAATGGCATGAGAGGGACAAAAAATGAGATATCTGCAATTTGATATGCAAAGAAAGGCAACAGGAAGAATATGAATTACAAACCTAGAAGTAGCAGCTTCGTTGTTTCCAAGGGAAGATTCAAGAGCAGGATAAGTATTATTGTCACCACCAGTCCCATTGCTAGATCTTTCACTTTGGCCAAAAGTATCAAAGCTTCCAAATGTCAGACCACTTTTTAAAGACTCGGGTACTTGAAAATGGTTTGGAAAAGTAACATGTTGCCTCGACTCAGCTGAAGACTGTGCACAAGCTTCTGAAGTTGAAAAGATTGGAAAGAAATGAGAGAAAAAATTTAGGAAAAATACCGATAAACATGGAAAATTTTAGGTGATTCTTGATTTTATCAGGATGATTCCTTCCAATGTGGAATGGGGCATCTCAGCAAGCCAACTTTGGGGTCTACCTCATGGGAGCAGAATCCAAACATGAATGGCAGGGCTTGTTTAAATTTATAGGCTAAGTCAGGCTGCTTCTCCTTTAAAATATCTCTAGGGATGGTTTCATAGGTTCTTCTCCCACACTTATTTTCACCTTATCCTGTGGACTTTATTTCACTTCCTCTAATGAGAACTGACATTGTCTTCCTTTCTAAACTACGGGAACCCATGGTAATATCGGTTTGGTAAAATTGTTTTGATTAGAAAATTCAAGACTTCTACCAATGCCAGGAAGTGCATAAAAGGAAACAAGTTATGTAAAGCACTACTGTTACTGATAAGATTCAACAATATAGAATAAAATTTTTACCTGGAGGTGGTTGGCTACTGCAACTGGAAGTTGGCCTCAAAGAACCATTCAGGGATGAAGATGAGAGTTGTGAGGGCTCAGATAACCGATTAGTTTCAACTCCATTTGACTTCTGTGGTGGGTTTGTTTTGTTTGTTGGATTGATAGACCCAGATTTTTCATTCTCGGATGCTGATTGATCAACAACTTCTTGAAGAACAACTTTGTTACCTTTAAAATGATTTGGTCCAGCAGATATCCGGTTACTCTCAACTTCCCTACTAATAGCACCACTGACACAAGGGTTCCGAGACATAGATGGTGCCAGTACAGAATCCAAAGAAGAGGAACAGACACCAGACACAGAGGTTTGAAGTTGATCAGAACTTGACAGAGACTTCCCTTGGTCAGTGCTGGTAACTGAGCCACGGGTCTGAGAAGGGGAAGAGGCTGCCGCAACACCAACAGCTTGAGGTTGGACATTTTCTTGATTGCTAGTGTCATTAGCAGCTGAACTGCTTTTAGGGACACTCATGACACTAGCTATGAGAGATTGGCTGGTAGAACCATGACCCGACTTCCCATTGGATTGATTTGCAGCACCTTGGGGTGCAACAGCTGAAACTCTGCAGTTGAAGAAAATTGGTTTTAAAGAGGATATATGTAACTATAAAAAGAATAAGCAATTATGTCAATATTAACACTGGTGTAATACTCATCACAAACCAACGAACAACTTCATATAAAATGTGAATTTTAGCAATCCAATTGTAGAATCCTGAGAAATTATCAAGTTGATAGTGCAAGCCAAATTTCAAACAAATTGGTTATCAGTAATTCAAAAATCAAGTAGACAATTACTTCATTGCAGTTATTATACATTAAAGTTGTGAAACAATAAAGAGTACAAAATGGTATTTAATTAACATGAAATTTTAAGCATGACTCTACATGATATGGTCTTTAGATTGAATATTAAATTTTATGTTAACCCTATAAAAAGTTATTTAGCAGTATAACTTCGATATGAGATTTGGTTACAATTTTAGGCACAAACAAACAAAAACAAGATTGACGTCTTTCATTCTTTTAGTTCTTTCTGTGTCTTGCCTTGCTCTTCATCAAATAAATAAGAAAGAAATAAGCCTTTTATTTCCACCATTACATTTTATCATAATCAGAGAATCTGGTGACATAAACAACTTAAGAAAAAAAAGCGAAATTACAACCTTGTGGCTTGAGATGCTGCATTAGTTTTTTTCTGCAAATCTGGCCGAGTAGAGGGACCATGAATTCTCTCTGCAATGTGATTAACTCCATTTTCCCTTCGAATAGCAAGGTTCCTCCCTCCACCACCATCTAACAAGAGATATTTACAAGACAAGGTAAAAACTAACAAGCTAATCAAGTAGCAGGAAATTTTCTGATTTATAGGACAGTCTCTGTATTAAAACAGTTCATATTCTGAATAGTCAATGCAAAAGAAATTTGCAACAGCATCAAAAGATAAGAGGTGGGAGGGGAGCTACTTTATCTCATCCTGCTGGATTCAAAAGGGACGTTATAAAGCTCATGCAGCAGCAAAATAAAAGCATAATTATCAATATTCAGATAGAAGATCTCAGTAACAAGTTATTTTGGGAGGAAAGAATTGTGTTATGATCTTAAAAAAAGCACATAAAACTGATGGCATTCCAAAAGTATTTTTGTTTTGGAGAAAGTGGTTTCCAGGTGACCTTTGTGGAAATGGATTTCCATAAAAAAAACAAACGAGAATAAAAACAAAGCCTAAAGTCAAGCCCTAAAAAGTTGGGAAAACCATACCATGAAATTTGGAGGAATAGCCCCCAGAAGCACCCTTTCCCTCCCTCCCTTGTCCACCTTGCTTTAACCTAGACTCCTCGGCAGCCCTGTCGTTCAATCCCTGCAACGATCAACTTATACACAAATCACTCAGAGCTAATAAATATTAAAGAGAAAAGGACAGAAAAATACAAGCACATTTACTCACTTACAACTAGACATATTCGATTACAAAAGCACACATAAAATAACCCATATACAACAACATCAACATCAACAACACTTTTATCCCAAATTAATTGGGGTCGGTGGTAAATGAACCCAAATGAAAGGTACGAAGGGAAAATAACGCATATACAAGCAACAAAAAAAAACCCTGGTCTTTTAATCTCAGCAAATAATATTGTATGACTACATATTTCTCAACAAGCACGAATCAAATACCTATTACAACCACACATATTCAGACACTCATACAAAGTGATTATCTTTATATAAACTTGGAGTCTACCAATAACTCTGTCCATAGGCTGACAAAATGGCAGCTCATGATATAGTAAGAAGTTGTCTAGCAGCTTAAAACAATCAAAATAATGACTATAATTTGACTTTCGAGTGCAGTTAAAACCAAATGAAATATAACAATCGATCTACACATCAGCATAAGAAGTGGAAGTTGGCACTTTTCTGCTTAGGTAAAAAATTAATCTGATTCAGCAACTCAACTTTCGAGGGCAGTTAAAACCAAATGAAATATAACAATATAGGCAGGTAATGGGGGAATTAGTGCAGAACTTTAAATTGGGGAAAAAAAATCTTTACCTCCTTCTTTCGGTCGCGTCTCCTTCTTACCTCATGAAAAGTATCTGTGAACAAAAAATAAATAACTCAACAAACACATCAAAATAAGGAACATTAAAAACGACAGAATCTCAAAGATGACATAACCACATTTCTTTTCTAGATATGATAAGTGAGTACAGGGCATACAGGGCTTAAGCCATTAATTAAGAAACACGTGTGAGCTAATAACAACTACATTAGATTAAGTACTACAGTTAAGTCCTCATCACACAAAGAAACCCAACGAACGAAGGTAAATCCCAGTCTTTTAACTTTTATCTCACTGAAGTACTGATATACAATCTCCTTGTTTTCAATCTTGTTTCCATGCTTTGAACAATAAAAAATTCGAACTTTTGATGTCCAAAGAGTCACACGCAGCTCTCCATAGCTTAGTATAAATCAAAAAGCAGTAAAATTATAAAAATAATAATAATAAAATATTGAATTAAGTTGATAGTATATCAACTCTACTTCCACAATCATCACTAGCTTTGCTAATACACAAGTCAAGCTTCAAACTTGCAATCATTACCTTCAATTTATAATAATCACAAACACTAAGAAACAATATAAAATTTAAATAAAAAAAGGATGGGGGGAAAAGAACGAAGAAATCCGAGTGGGGATGGATTGCGAGGCGAAGAAAACAAAAGAGAAATTATATGCAAAGTGAAAAGTGGATGGTATTATTTAAGAGAGAGAGAGAGAGAGAGAGAGAGAAATGGGAATGAGAAGAAGAGGGAGATAGAGAAAAGGAAAAACCTAAATAGAGAAGCTTCTGAGCGGTCTCATTGGGATCCATGGAGCATTCCCTGAGGACGGAGTAGATTTCATCGTCGGTGTGCTGTTTTCCGGTGATCTCTCTGATGTCTTGGATGATTTTCCGTACATTGTTGGGGATCGGAACCCTAGAGCCGCCGCCGCCGTTCATGTTTTTCCCTACGTTTTCTGTAAACACAGAAGGGAGGGACAGTCTCTGTGTATGTGTTTTTGTGTGACTTATAAGAGAGAGAAGACAATGACTTTGAATCATACATACATAAATATGGACCAAATCATTATTGTATTTTTTTAAGGAAAAAAAAATTATCTTTTTAAATATTATAATTTATATCATTTCACTCTTGTACAAAAGTGAGAGTTACACATTTATATTTTTTATCTTCTCTCATCTTTTTTATCTTCTCTCATTTTTTTTATCTATCTTTTTCTCTCACTTATAATAATATAATTTTAAGGAAATAACTTTATATTCTTTAAAATTATACACTTTTTTCCTTTTTTAAAATATATAAAATAAAGAGCGAGGCCACGGGAGAAAATAAAATACTATTTATCTGTATTATTACATGTCTCAAAATATAAAAATATAAAGGTCTATTTATATTAATTAGGATACTCAGAAAAAAAATTATTTTAGAACATCGTTAAAAAATATATATAATATAATATTTTAACTATCTCCTTCAATAAGAAATTGTAAGAAGAAAAATTATCAAATAATATTCTTACATCATTTATTAATTTTATTACAAAGTGATTTTGATCAATTCAATCGGTTGGTCGTAATTATTTTATTATCTTATTATTTGTATCTTAAATCATGTGACAATTGAATACTAATAATAATAATATAATAAAATATTTTTATTTTACATATATTTGAAAACATATATTATGTTAAACTTGAAGTATCATAATTAAGCATTAAATAATTAATACTATATTGTATATGATAGGAATCTTCGATTAATCTCGAGATAAAGTTTTTAGATAAAAATTATTGGATGGTATAAAAATAATTTTGACTTAAATTAATTGCTATTTTTTTATTTAAATTTAAAATGCAGCATAAAAATTGAAAGAAAAACAAAAGGTGTTTCCAAAACTTTGCGTACTGCATTGTTGGAGAATGAAAGGCTTTCAGCCGGCCAATTTATGTATAAAACCTTTAATTTATTAATCTATGATTCTTGAATTTAATTAATATTTTTGAGCTTATTTGTACGTGTTTAGATTGATTTTTTATTGCTAACAAATAGGTGACTTGAATGGTGAGTAGACGATTTAGTAAGGAAAAAAAAATTTATTGCAGTGATTTGTTATAAAATTTAATTTTTGGATAACTTAAATTTTAAAAGGGAAAAAGTTCACCATGATTTATTTCAGAATCATTTATGTTCCTGTGATTATTTTTTTATCACATATGCCTATGTGATTTGCAAAAGAATATGTTTTTTATCACATATGTCCCTGTGGTTCTTTTACTTTTTACAAATCAAGGACATATGTGATAAAAAAAAACTATTATAAATGATTCTTGAGTAAATCACTCTTAAAATTTGATTTTTATAACCATCGGTCTTAATGAAAGAATTATTACTTATTTATGATTTTATAATCATCACACTAACGTAGCATTAACTGTTTTATTCATGGTTGTAATAATTGTATTGAAAAATAGTTGAATAATGAGAACCAAATTCCACTTTACTTTTTTTCTCTTACCCTTTTTATAACGCGATTTTTTCTTATATCTCTTTATGTTATAATATGATTCACTTTTTTATTGCATTTTCTTATGCAATGAGATACTTTATTGCAATAAAAAAATTGAAATGAATAGTGGTGCTTGTAGTGGGGCAAGATGTGCCATGTTGTGTCACAGGTGAACGATTAAAACATCGTATTAATTTGTGTTGTCTAATTAACTGATACATTTAATGTGTGTATAAAAAATATATCAATAACATGTGTAGACATCCAAAGAGACTCATGAATTTTATCTATGACGATACTTAGTTAGATTTTATCTGAAAAGTAATGATTACTTAGTTATACGTTTATTATTTACGTAATGATTAAGTTAGCATATTATTTATATGGGTTTTATAAGTGTTATGTTGTACGAAAAGTGTTTGTGTTATGTTATAGAGATTCATTCTACGTGCCGGAGTATTGTTTTCTTCCTGCGGGTCCCATAAAATGTTGTGAGTGTAGGAAATTTTTTCTAATCATATCAAATTATAGATGATAAACCCTGTTTATATATATACATAACCATCTAACAAAGGAAAAGGAAAATTAGTAAGAGAAGAGAGGAAACAAGAGAGAGAGAGAGTGTGCTTAGGAGGAAATAAATAGATAGAGAGAAAAAGAGACACCAATAAGAAAGAGAAAGAAAATAAAAATCAAATAGAAAATAGAAGGAAAGAGAGAGAAAGAAGAAGTGGGGAAAATAAAATATGAATGTAATATTGGAAGTAAAACCTTGTTTTCTTACTTTCATCTACTCTACATTTAAAGTTGATATTTTGAATTATTTCATTAAAAGTTACGAAGGTGCTCTTATTCTGTCCAAGTATTTTGTTCTACTCTTTTGATTTATCTATTATATTTGTTTTTATAGATTTGATTTTATAAGTTATGAGAATAATTTAGAATCAAGATTGTAGAACCAATAAATTTCTTTGGTACTAAATGAATATCAAGGGAATAAGTAAAAATACTTACCACATGATTCTAATGTGACTGACCCCACAAGGGAATTAGAATGGTTATAGCATATGGACGCCTTATCATTGTTTGAACTCCGCCATACAGAACCTTTCACATTCAGAGACCACAAAATTTGGGCAGTTTCAGTATATATTACACAATTTATTACATTTTATTATTTCTGTAATTGTTTTTATCCTTATAAATTGATTTGAGAGAATGATATTTTCCGTTATTGCGGTTGGAATGATTATAGTTCAAAACCTACAATATTACTGAGATTTTTCCATGTGTAATTTTATGTTTATGCTAACATTTTCAAAAAGTAATAATGCCAATTTGTGAATCTTTGGAGTTGATGAAGCACCATGATTAAAGATTATATATACAAGCTTAGTTAAAGTTCTTATTTATTGTAAAATAGTTTAGAAACAAAAAACCAATATAATTGACTTAGTCATATGTATAATTAAATTTTGACAATATTTTATCATATGTCTTCCTTGATTTTATTCATTATGTTAGAATTTTATTATAATTCTCGTTCTCTTGTTTAAAATAAAAATAATAATTAATGTGATATCCTATAATAAATTATAGGGGAGGGTACTCTTTATTGGATTGAAGCAAGTAAAATATTGTCATCCAAATTGTAATGGGTTAATTAATATATTATTATTTAAATTGAAATAAACTTGAAGCTATAAAAAAAATTGCTTTGTTTATTTGATCAAAGTAAATAAAGTATTAAGCATTTCCTCGTTATCATTTTACTAACCTCAGACAGCAGTTTCAAATGTCAACCTCCCAAAATAGCTTAAGGCGTCGTAGATGGTTTTTTTTTTTTAGGATTCTCGGAAAATTGAATATTTTTAAATTTTTTATTTCCAGATATTATTGTAATTTGAATGTTTTTATCGTATTTCTAAAAATCGTGATTTTCGGATAAATAAAAAAATTTCCTCTACCAAACATCCCCTAAGATCAATCTAGAGAGGATTAAGTTTGCTTAGGTCAGTTTTTCATAGGATTGGCATGTTTTCATTACAATAGAATAGATTAATTACAGAACTTTTTTTATCATGATACGTAATGAATGTCTGTCTTAATGGTTTAAAATGGTCGTTTGAATTCTAAGGTGAAAAATTTGTTCCTTAAAATAAGCATTTTTGTGAGACATTTGGCTTTCACCGCATCCAATCAAATCGTGAAGTCAATGTATATATTTAAAGGGTTTTATGTTTATGATCTATGTAGCACCGATACTGACATGTAATTTTTTTTTTGTTTTAAAATGTGTGGGCCCACAAAATTATATGTGTAGGAAAGTTTATTGTGTTATGTTAAAGGATAAAATGAAAATCCATATTTAAAAATAAATTATATAGTGATATTTAAAAATAAATTATAAAAATATGTTAATATATATATTATATCGATTTAATCGGACACGTTTTGATATTAAATAATATTTTTAATTTATATATATATATATATATATATATATATATTCACTATATAAAAAAAATGAATCTAAACTTATAATATTCATAAATTTTGCAAAGAAACATAAGATATCCCAAATATTTATATTAAATTTAATAAAATAATAATTGTAATGCAACACATTTAATAATTGGAACTAAAAATTCAACGCAACGCAACCTTTGAACCTTTTTTTGAGTCTCTACAACGCGTATTAGAGTGTCGGGAAGTGTCGGAGTGTCAGACTTACAGTGTGGGAAGTGTTACATCGACACGCAAATCTTTTTGAAGTGTCGGTGCTTCATAGTTTATGATGTTGTAGGAAAAGTGATTGTGTAATGTTATAGAGATTCGTTTTGCGTGCCATATTTTTTTCTTTTTCTTTTTTGTTTTAAAATGTGTGGGTCCCACAAAATATTGTGTGTCAAAAAATTTGTTGTATTATGTTAAAGGATAAAATGAAAACCCATATTTAAAAATAAATTATAAAGTGATATGCTTAAATCGAATTCTAATCAAGTAATTAATAAATTGTTGTATAATATTATATATATATATATATATATATATATATATATATATATATATATATTATGATGATAATTAGCGACAATTGAGTCAAAACAAGAACAATTACGATGTTTTGTTTCATTTTTCAGAATCTCTAAAAATAATGTTAGGTTCTGTGCTGGCATGAATTTTCAGTTGAATAATGGAGTTCTTACCTCCACATCTAATTACTTAAGAGGGAAGAGTCATGTATTTATTTTAAGGTAAATAGTTACAAAAAATTTGTTTACAAATTGGGGAATACAAATACTTAATGTGTATTCTCCATATCCGGAATATATATTTTAATTTCTAACATTTATAAACAAAAAATTTATAAATATAATTCTCCTCTCATTTTAATACCAACCAACTAACAATATTAATGCACCTAACTAATTTGATTTTGAATTTTTTTGATACTTTACCTTTTCCAAATTCTTAAAGTTGAAATTCACTATTCTTTGTACAAGTCAAATCCCCACCATATGAAATGAAATTTTTTGTGCATGTCTACTCTAAAGTGGTCTAAATTTTGGTTGGCTGTACATATTATAACTACAATTATCTTTATCTTTTTTTCATTTGTGATGAAATATTTCTCGTGATAGAAAATTTGTTCAATTTGTTGTTACTGAAGAGACTGAGTGATATTAAATCATGTATAAAACAGAAAAGATAGATGATCAGAATTATCACTATACAATAATAAAAAATTAAAACACATTTGATGTCAGATGATGAAATAGACATAAGAATTTATGCAGTATAAGGAATTAAATCTGAATCTACAAAATGTGTCTCCTTAAGATAATTTGCCCCTTCACTGATGTGAAAGGTTGATGGACACTTGTCTCCCAAGATAGAATGAATTTCGTCTGAAGAGTGATGACACTACCAGTCAACAGCCCAAACGAACACAACAATATGCCAAAGGAATTACATCGGAGGAAGAACAAAAATATGCAAAACCGCAGGAAGGAAAAATCCGGCACAGTTTCAGTGCAAAAAATCGAATTAATATTTCTCGAGAGGTTAGGGTCTTTATATAGAAAACGTACGGTCACGTTTCAAAAGGCACACATCCGTTGGATATGAAAAGACACTCATTTAAGGATGAAATAACACATCTGTTAGGATGAAACAACACATCTGTTATGATGAAAAGATACCTTTGTTTATCGATGAAAATACGCATATTTTCACTACCAAACTTCTTATTCATAACTTATGGGATTTAGACCCATAATCTGACATTTGCAACCTGTAATTGAGAATGACCGAGGAGTTAACAACCTGTATAGGAGAAGGAGTTTTTTTTTAATATAAACGAGTAAATGAATTATGGGGGAATAAATTCTTATATTATATGAGATAAAATTATTTTATTCACATATAAAAAATAGATATGTCTCACTCCCCCCTCTTTTTAGTTTTCTTAATGAGTCTCATTCATTTTTTTTATAAATATATAAAGCAATTTTATCTCATGTAATGTAACATGCAAAATGTATTCCCATAATTTACAGTTTCAACAAGAAGAGGCAAGTCTTATTATTTCTTGAGAATATAAGGTTCCAACAGTAAGGAGTTCATAAAATAAAAAGAAAAAAGGAAAAACAATCTCTTAAACTAAATTTATAAACAATACGTAATGGCTTTCTTTTATCTTTGATGTTTTCTTATTGTTATAAGTTTAGTTTAAGAAATTAGTTTTTTTTTTTTATAACAATTAGTTTTTTTATTTTATTTTACTATAGATTTAGACACGTTATATATATAGGGAGTCCTTTTATTTGAATAATTCATCCAGATAATAAATTATTTCATATTCCCTTATTCAAAACCATTAGAGTAACTTTATAGAATCACCAAATAATTTTTATTTTATAATTTAAGTATTTTTTTTAACTTTAACTTAAAAGTAATTTGTAGCTTAAAAAAAAATACCAAACAGACTCTACAAAATCAAAGAAAAAGATATTAAAAATATCTACATTAGGGTAAAAGAGAGAAGCATGATGTATAATTGTATATCAACAAGTAGGGGTGGTAAACGAGCCAGAGGATTTTGACAGTGTCATAAAGGCCTTCGTTTAATAAAAGCTCGTGAGGAAACAGGCTTTCAATCTTTGATAAAAGCTCGTTTAATAAAAAAGCCTCAGAAACAAAAGCTATGGCATCCCAAGCCTATATATAAATATTTATTTATATTTTTTATACTACTTGTAATAGCTCTTTTTCTCATCAATTTATTTCACCCAATTTTATTGGTTTAACAGACTTTTTGAATGATTTTGTTCTATATTATACTATTTAGATATATATTGAATTTTGTATATTTATGGAATTACTAGTGTTATTCTAGTTATTTTTTTCATTTTTACCCAATGCTGTTTGTGTTAATTTATTTTTTATTTTTTATTTTTTTGGCACTTTTTTATAATGAGCTTAAATAATATAACCTGTTATTTACATTCTCTCACTTTAATTTTATTTATTTATTGTAGACTTTGTAAATTATTTGCAAATTAGAAGCTAAGGTTTCTATCTAAAATTGATTTTTTGTTTAATTCTGTTGTTTTATTTTTATTCTTTAACATGCTAACAGGCTAATGAATTTTTCACACAATTTTATTTTTTGTAGGGTAAAATATTCGTAACAGAGAAGCATGATGTTATAATTAGCCCGTTAAGTATATCAACAATCAACAACGGACTTCCAATTTTTGACGGTATCATTTAATTTTCAATAAAAAAAAGAGAGGAAACGGGCTTTCAGTATCTTTGATAACTATTTTTTCCCCTGTTCTTGTGAGAAAAATGAGAAACAAATATGTATGGCATCTAAGATAATAATTAATTAATGGGAAATATACTCACATGTTATTGAAGAGTAATTTTTTCTCTTGAACATACATTAATTTCTGTATTATTTTTTTTTTTATAAGTGGGTGGAGTCCTAAATATAATTGTGTTTATATAATAAGAGGGCTTCCTCCTATTATATGAGATTAACAAAGCCGTTAATTGTAGTAGAGTTTAACTTACTAAAATGAAGTATAAAATAATAATAAAAAGAGAAAAATATTTTTCTAGTCACCGGAAGTAAAATTATCTATGTGAACTCAAAATGATGTCGTTTTGGAATTATAAGATTAAAAAATTATAATGATAAAGTTTAATATAATCCTGCAATATATTAGATTACAAAAAAATCTTAATTTTCATCCTAAAATGATATTATTTTGGACTCACCATAAATAACTTATTTGCATTGATGGAATCCTTTATCCTACTAAAAACTGACTTTTCCGTACAAACTCATTATCTAGATATAGACATGGGCCAAGCCCAAAAAGTAATGACCCAAGCCGAACTTTCAAATATCAAAGTGACTAGTCCCTAGTTGACTCAATAGTATATCCCAATAAATGATTCCCGCATTGCCTCCTCCCAAGATAATACGACATCGTTACAAGTCCACAAGAGTCGATAGTTGATTGCTTCTGTTTGGCTTCACGACAGGAACCTCTGAGTGTGTGAGTTGAGAATCTGAGCAATGGGTAGCAGCGATCTGAGGTACGAGATCGCACAAAACGCTTACATCAAGCTTGTCCTACACTCTCTCAAACACACCACCTCCGCCGTCAACGGCGTCTTGATCGGTCGCATCTCACCGTCTAATGACACCGTCGAGATCGCTGATGCTGTCCCTCTCTTCCACTCTCACATCTCTCTTCTTCCCCAACTGGAGATCTCTCTCATTCTGGTCCCCTCTCTCTCTCTCTCTCTTCTAGTGTTTTATACATTTTTCTCATTCAATTCTGACCCCAATTGGTTATTTATAAAATTATGCATAAAGACATATGCTTTCTTAAATAACATGTAACCTAATCAAATGGGTTTATCTTCTTTTGAATAACAATTAATTATTTCGTTTAGCTTAGATTCTCAGTGGTTTCTGATTTTTTATTTTTGAATTTTTGAATTTTTGCAATCGCAATTGTTTGTGAGATAGATAGAGGAATATTTTTCAGCTAAAGGGTTGAACATAGTTGGCTATTTTCACGCGAATGAGAGGTCTGATGACTATGAGCTTGGTGGTGTGGCGAAGAATATTGGTGACCACATCTGCCGCTACTTTCCCCAAGCTGCCGTTCTCCTGGTATGCCCTCGGATTTGTGCTAATTTTGTTTTGAAGTATGTAATTTTGTTTATCATCTTATTTATTCCATTTCAATTCTTCGCAGTTAGATAACAAGAAGCTTGAAGCTTTGAAAAAGAGCAAAGACAGTAGAGCCATAATGCAGGTTAGCTATATTAGTATTGGAAACAGCATTCATTAAGGCTTTTAATCATTTGTCATATGGAGATTTAGATTGCATTTATCCCTCAGGACATGTTTGGTGTGATGTATAAGGCCTATACGTTATGATATTTTCAGTTGTTTGGTGTGAACATCATATAGTATAAGCTTATACAGCAGGATCCCCTTATACATCAAAGTTATGTATAGCTTAATCAAGCCTTATTTTCAGTTGTTTGGTGTGAACATCATATAGTATAAGCTTATACTGCAGGATCCCCTTATACATCAAAGTTATGTATAGCTTAATCAAGCCTAGGAGTGGTGGATTAGGCATGATAAGGGATTGATGTATTAATATTGCTTACAAGTACAATTCCCAAGAACTAATATATCATTTCAATATTTATATATTAAAATAGATTTATCAATATTTTCTTAATATATTAATTTTTAAAATATTGAAGGATATTATTTTATATAATATCATACCAAACGCTGGATAGTATTAAAATTTAATCAGGTCTTATAAAATCAGGTTTTATACTATCAGTATCAGGTCTTATACTATCAGGCCTTATCCTATACTATGCACCAAACATGCCCTCAATGAATTTTATTTGGGCTTCTCTGGATAACAAGTTTGATTAAATTATCTAATATGTAGAAATCCTCAAGGACTTTTTGTGAGTGAAGTAGTGAACTGAAGAACCCTTTATATTTTAATGGAATCATGAAAACCTTTGAACTCATTAGAATATGTATATCTTCTCTCGTCTCCTTTTGAATTCACTAATGAGCAGTTTGCTTATATTTTTTGGGTTTTCCTATCTTGGTTTTGGGTCTTATTTTGGTGAACTACTATCTAAATTTAGACAAAGCTGCTGCATCTAAAAGCTTAACTGGAATTGAGGGCTAGCATCTCAATGTGTGGGTTTCATTGGTTGTAACTAAGCTGGATGGCAAGACTTAAAATTGCTTGCTTGAACGTTTTGCTTCATTCCCTCCTCGTCTGTTTCCAACATTAGTCAAAAGAGAGAAATATTCTTTGTTTGATCCGGCACATGTTGCAGCATATTGATATATCCAATTTGAAGAATGGGTGAATAAAATAATTGTGTTGTATGATTTGCTATACAGGCTGCAACCTCAAGCTAGTACAAGTCGTCGTTCAACATTTGTCCGAAATAAAAAGAATTCCATGCTATTTGTTTCTTGTTATGAAATTTATGGTGCATCCAGAAAGATTTTTCGTTTTTTGGTAAAAGAAGAAATTCATTAACTACATGTTATATAAGTATGGTTGTGAGTGTTTATGCTATTACATGTAGTTCCCTCCTTATGATATATATCCATCCTTTTGTTGGTTACATTAACCAAGATTGTCTTTTTCATATGGCTTAGCTTTATGTTAGGGATGCATCTAAGAACTGGAAGTCGGTTCAGTCAGATGGGAACAGTCGATTCTCTCTCAGAGAGCCATCAGCAAATCTGATCTTATTGGACTATATCTCATCTGAGAAATGGAATGACATTGTAGATTTTGATGATCACCTCGATGACATAAGCAAGTAAGTACTTCTTCCCTACAGCATCTCTTTCTTTCCCTTGATTTTTATATCTATGCAGTTAGTTATAAATGACTTTACACAATCTATATTCTGTTTGTGTTTTCAGGGATTGGCTAAACCCAGGGCTCTTCAACTGATCCCAGTCTTTGTTGTTTTAACCCAATTTACTTGGCAAGTGGATGATGATGTTCAGGCTTATTATGGTGCATATTTTGGATTCTCAATTATAAACAGCTAGGGAATAGATTTTGACCTTGGGAACGCTGCTTTATGAGAAACTTTTTCAGATGCTTAAGCAGGATATTTGCCACCTATTATAACAATTTTCAGAATCTTCCGTTAGCAAATGATTTTGGTTGAGAGCCGATTCTCTTTTTGTTTGTGAGGAATTGCTACTTGGTAGAAACAACATAGTCATCTCCTCCATTATTTTAGTTAATCCAATTTTACGCTACGCTTTTATGGTTGCAATGATTCTATTTTCAGACTTATGTTTGTAGTATTTTTATTGGGTTTTATGTTTATTATGTCGTAGGAAAAATGATTGTGTAATGTTATAGAGATTCATTTTGTGTGTCATATTTTTTTCTTTTTCTTTTTTGTTTTAAAATGTGTGGGCTCCACAAAATGTTGTGTGTGTAGGAAAGTTTGTTGTGTTATGTTAAAGGATAAAATGAAAACCCATTTTTATTTTTACAAGAGAAAAGATAAAATTGAGAAATACAGACAAAGAAGGGACATTGATTAAATTGTAGGTGACAAGAGGCAAAACAGAAGCATATATTTTCAGAAACAAAAAGAAACAATTATTTTTAGGTGAATTTGATTAAATTTCCTGAAAAATGTCACTTTCACAAGTCTCATGAATAATATGGACCGTTTGAGTTTGATTAGGGTCTGTAACCGTGTCAATGTAAATAGCTTCCAGATTTATAGATTTTGTATAAATCAGTATTTTATTGTCATATATATGCTAATAATACTGAGGATGTTTTATTGAAATTACATATCGTGTATATATGCATGTTCATGAAGTTTTGAAAAATCCAAACATCTCAGTAATAGATAGAGGTAGGAATTTATCGAACGAACCGCACTCCTTCGTATACGTCAGGAGTCCATTGATGAGAAGGGGCTGGGGAAAAACTTGAACCCAATTCCTACGGTGATGAACATAAGCGTAATTGAAATTCCTCAGGAGTTATTCACATTTGTGTATTGATAAGACTGTTCACTATTTCTTGAAGCTCGATCTCTCCCCCGGATGAACCATATAGTCAAGATAAACCATGAACCAGAATAGAAGAGCTTGTCCCACCCATGAGTAAATATTTCGTAGTAGCCTCATTAGACCGTACATCTTTCTTGGTATATCCAGATAGTAGATAGAAGCATAAACTGAAACATTCTGGAGCTACAAAGATGGTTATTAAATCGTTAGCGCCGCATAAAAACATTCCTCTTAGAGTAGCTGTTAATACAAATAACATAAACTCTATTATAGCCATTTCTGTATATTCAATGTACTCTACGGATAGAGGAATATATAGAGTTGAACATAGTACAATAAGAAATTGAAAGATCTTGTTGAAATTGTTCGTTTGGAAATTTCCTGAAAAGCTAATCATAGGTTCTTCTCTCCATCGGAATAATAGGGTCGCTATGCTCATTACTAAACTCGTTGAAGAGATAAAATAGAACCAAGATATCTCTTTTTGATTAGAGGTTGAATCGATCATCAGAAGAAGAATTAGGCCAAAAATGAGGATACATTCTGGGAAAATAAAACTTCCATCAAAGAGAAGCAAATGAAAAGCTTTCATAAAAATTCTCGTAGAATCGAGAATGAAGTTTTCATTCTGTACATGTCAGATCATGACTTAGTAACTGCATTCAATCTCCCAAAAAATTCCAATTGTTTCTAATTTTCTCTTTTGGAATGGAATATTTACAGAATCACCATGAATAGGACCAACCCTTATTCCATGGTATTTCAATAAGATTCCTCTTTCTTATTCTTAAGTTAAGCAAGTCCCCGAGAGGGCGGAGTGGATCCATGCTAATGATACTGAGAACGTGTGATTGAATCGAATTCATTTTGATTGGAAATTTCATTGGATAAAATCAAAGAAATAAAATAAGTATCTAAACAATTTTGCGAGCTCTGATGACAACCTATACATCTTCTTCAACTTTCTATTATATTTATACATTAGCAGAGATAGAAATTAGGAAGTTGAAACCAAGCAAATAATTATTCAGACTTTCTGTACATCTTCATGACCAATGAAGGTGATGGAATTCTAATATGGAAATCAGAGAACTGGGCATCCCTTGGCAACTACACCTGGAGCTGTGGGGCATCTGGCCAGAGGGCAGTGGTCAGTGGAATCAAGACCCCACCAAGCTGGACCAAAAACATCATAAGATTGGAGTGCAAAATACAGAATCACACCCAAGAAAGCAACTCCAGCATCTAAAGCAGCTGAAAGGATGTAAGTATGTCTTGCCCACCATGCCTTGAACTTATTGTAAATATAGAAATTGAAGAAGATTCCAACAATTCCCCATGTAATATAATTCACGGATCTGGCTGGTGGTATGCCATTAGCACCTGCAATGATGAGGGGCATGTTGATGAGTTCAATCCACTTGTGGTTGGGGAATTTGCGAGCAAGCAGCCACACTGGAACAGGAGAAAGTAGACCAATGAGGAAAAACCAGTTCATCCCTGGATAAATGCCATCCTTGGTAAACATTCTTTGTGGACCAACAATTCCCCATATGATTGAAGCATTATAAAACACATCATCACCAGGGCATGTCCATGGACTACCCTCTGGCAACATTGATGCATCACAGATGTTTGGAATAGTTGTGAGAAGCCACCATGCTGTGCTAAAGTAGACACTTGAAGCAACTATTGTACCTACCAACTGAAGACAAAATTGCCACAAGTTAAGACTAAAATAGACACACACTAAAAAGGGGCCGACCCAGTTCAAATACCCACTTCGTGAGTATCTGGGGAAGGGAATACTCTAGGCAGTCTCTCCAGAGACTGATTCGAACCCGCGACCTGACACACCACGGCAAACAAGCTTACCGCTGAGCCAAGCCGGCCCTTCAAAATAGACACACACTAAAAACCAAAAAATGAAGCACCTTCATACGATGCATGCACAATTCTAAGTCAATTCTAGATGAATTATGATATTTTGTGAAACATGCATCAACATCCTACCTGTACGATGAACATAGATTTTGGAGGAATTTTCATGTAGTGTCCCAATTTGAAGTCACCAAGAAACCCGAGTGCCTGAGACATGCTGATGTAACCGTAAGTTTTGAAGGCTACATTAGCAAGAGGCTTTCCAGGGTAAAGGTACCCAATTATTAACTCTGTAATCACGTTGAGTCCAGGTTGCTGCACAACAAGTTACTTTCTTTTGAGAAACACATCATTTGAAGCAATAATAAACTGTCTAATTTTTTTTCTACTTGGAAATGGACATTACCATATTTGTTGTTGCTTGAATGACCCCAATTGGCAAAGTGAAAACCAACGCAATTAATAGAGAAAATAAGACTCCCCACCATGGCAGTTGAAGCTGCTTGCCAAAGCCTTCACAGGCTAACAAGGCCATAGCAATCATTAAAACCAAAATGGTGGCAAACCACCATTCAGGGACTTGTTCATAGTTTTTCTTCATAATTCTTGTATGCACATCTCCAAGTTGTCCTTTTAGTGCAGTTGTTGTCTTCCTCCACAACTGATAAATTGTTCTATGAAGTAGACAATCGCCGCAATAATTAGATGGTTTTCATTATACAAAATGGAATAATATATAGAAAACTACACAAACTTGGGGGATCTAAACAAACTTACTTTCCATGGAAGAGGACAACATGGGAAATAGTAGCGGTGAGAGTTGCAAAGCTCAATCCATAATCAAATGCAAATGTGATACTAAGATAGAGCTTGCTGTAATTGTTATAACTATCCATATCAATGTCAAAGGTTTTGGCATTCAGAATCCGACTAACATTATATGTTGCACCAGTAGAGTCAAATGTGTGAGAACTGATGAGGGGGAATTTTTTGGCATCATAATAATTATTCCAATAGGCAATGGGAACCATAATATAGATAAAGAGGGCAAATCCAACCAATATGTTGATGATGGCGAAGCCAGGTACAGCCAAAGGACTACCTAAGAAGCCAGCAACAGTGTTCCAATCAAGGCCAAATGAGCCAATGCCAAGGCCGTACATGCCTGAACCAATCTGTTGTGCAGTGATGGAATTTTTCCAAATCAAACAAACGAAGGAGATAGTTGATATTGATGGGAAAAAGTAGCCTGGAACAATGTAATAAGCGAAGCTTGCTGCAAAGACCAGGAAGAAGAATTGCAGCCTTGTGTTTCCTCCTTTAGGCCTTTTTTCTTTTTCATGAAATGCCCTGTCATTCAAGACTTATTTGTCAAATGACACATCCTTTGAAAATAATTTTCTTGATTCAATCAAATAACATTAAAAAGGGTCAACCCAGTTCAAATACCCACTTCGTGAGTGTCTGGGGAAGGGAATACTCTAGGCGGTCTTTCCCCTGCTTTTTGCAGAGAGACTGATTCGAACCCGCGACCTGACACACCACGGCAAACAAGTTTACCGTTGAGCCAAGCCGGCCCTTCATTCAATCAAATAACATTGTGAACAAAAATTAATTCTCAAATATTTTTAAAAAAAATACCTGAATAGAGACACTTGGACAAGGTTTGCAGGCCACCACATGTAGGGAGAATCAACAAGGAATTTTCTGAAAATCCCAGCCCAACCATAGCCAAGCATCTACACATTGAAGAACACAATTCAGCATGCTATTAATTGTTTTTTAGTTAGTCATCTTTAATTGAAAATATGATGACTATATTGTTGACCTGGGTTGAAAGTGCCAACAAGAAAGCCGCCAGTGGATGGATGCTCCTGTGGTAAAAGGCCTTAACAATTGTGATGATGTTAATGGCATAAACACCACTAGATCCAGCGCTGGCAAAGATGGTGATAAGGGCATGTTCTTTCAAATTGAATGGTCCAGGATTCAGAGAAAAAGTCCATTTTGTGAATGGGACTCGAATTTGTTTTGTGGGAAGTGTTGCAGCCATGAGTTTCCCAAGAGGGAGGGAAACAATCTGTGCTGAGACAGAAGAAACATATAGAGGGTTGGTTCTGTAGCCAAAAAATTCGTTCACAAAGGCAAGGATAATACATGATGCCATTCCCAGAACCCATGTTCGGAATGTAAGTGCTGGCTGAGTTGGATCGTCGGTTATTGGAACTGTTAGCCTAACCTGCTCGATAGGACAATCATCAACCTCAGTATCATCTGCAACAACACACAATCTTTAGAATATCATGTAGCATAAAAAAATGTATTATATAAATAACAAAGAAAGTTGCTTCCTCTAGTAATGCATCATCTTAATTCAAATGAACATATAACACTCACATTCAATTATTCTAAAGTCAAATGAAGAATAGGACAATGTATTAAAAAAAAAAAAAAAACACTCTCCAATAAACCCCGACTAGCGAGTCTGAGTGGATGAAATCCTTGTACACAGCCTTACCCTTGCATAATTGCAAAGAGGCTGTTTCATGGATTCAAATCCATGATCTTTCAATCATGAAGGAACAGTTTAACCGCTGCTCCGGTTCACCCCTTAAGAATAGGACAATGTATGATATATAAAAAAAAAGGTGTTTGCTTGTTACCGGCTATGACAACTTTGGATTCTTGCTCCTGGGCATGGACAGGTAATGCATCATCGACGACCCCTGCCATTGCACCAGGACCTCCTTGAATCACTAATGTGTTTTTTTTTTCCCTTCCTCGTTGTTCTCACAAGAGGAAGCCTCCAATTGTATGTAACTTTTTATAGATATAACGCTCGACACAGCATTTACTAAAATTGATGTTGAAATGAAATCCTCATTTGCCTTGTTTTGTGGTGTTTATTCATTTTTGACTTAAGCATGAGTTGTATATAGCACAAAATCAAAATCTTTGCAAAATGAGAAGCAAGAGTTATTCAAGGCGATTTTTAAGGTTGAATCTTTATTATTTTAGTAAACCTGTTTGTGTCTAAAGCTGACTAGGAAAAAAGTTTTTCTTAGCTGTAAGGAGTAAATATAGCTGTTAACTTTTTTCTTTTTAAACCTTTCGCTTCCCGAGGACCATCTTAGGATTGAAAAGGAAAAAAATTAAATGAAATTGAATAAAATATCATAAAATGACCTTATTTGAGAACCAAAAATCAATCTATTTTGTTATAAAATATCTCAATAATATAAATGAAATGAATTAACATTAGTTGGTAGGGGAAGGATATTGTAACAGTTAATTAAGGTTATTATCAATATTATTACCAATTAATTTCAAGTCGATTATGTTAATCCAATGGTTATATTTATTTTCATCTTTGTATAGTTATAATTCCTCATATTTCCTACTTTATATTTATTTTCACCTTTGTATGATTATGATTCTCCATATTTAATGCATGGGGAATCATAATCATACAAAGGTGGAAATAAATACAACCGTTGGATCAATATAATTGATCTAATGGTGAAATTGATTCTTAGTAATATTGGTAGTAACCATACTTGTTTGTTACAATATTTTACCCCTAATTGTTACAAAATTAAAAGAGAGTGAGAGAATCTTCACTCTATTCTTTTATCAAATATCTAAATAATCATAGCAATTCGCATGCGAAGAGACGTGACTATTTGAAATAAAAAGACACTACTTTTCCAATTTCTTATTCATAACCCTTTTATTTATTTATTTGGTGAAATTATAACCCTTATAAGCCAGTGCCATATTGTGCATACATTGTGATAGTTAAGCTCCATTTGGACCAGCAAAGAATGTTATGTAAAATGGTAAGTCTCAATACATTTGCAAAGAGTCGGGAGAAAAATTCTGGTTTGAGTTTACAGAACACTGGTAATTATAAAGATGAATGGTCGCAGGACGAAAAATGCATGACAATTCAGAAACAAAGAGGCGTGACTCTTCACAGGTGAAGAGACATGATTGTTCGCAAGCGATAAAGCATGACCATGCGAAACGAAAATACACGACTCTTCCAACTTCTTGTTCATAACCCATTTATTTAACAATTATTATTAGGGAAAAATGTTTGTTATTTTAAATGACATAAAATTATGTCATTTTGAGAGAGAGAGAGATAGAGACAATTTTTACAGATCCAATCTTCTAACGGCAGAGTGAAAAAACCTTGTGGAATATTGCCAGCGAATCAATAGTTCCAGCGAACCAACAATTTTATCATCTTAAAGCATGCAAAGAAGAAGATTTCCTTCAACTCTTGGTGGCAATATTACAAAAATTAATTACTAATGATAATAGGGAAAAATGTTTGTCCTTTTAAATGATATAACTTATATCCTTTTACTCTCATAAAGAGGTGGAATCCATACTTTTATATTTTTTGTTCACTCTCTCTCTCCTCCTTTATTTATTTCTTTCCCTCACTTAAAATGACACAACTTTACATCATTTAAAATGATACACACTTTTACACCAAAAAAATGATACACACTTTTCCCATGATAATAACATGGGTTTTGTTTTTCTTATGTTGCATGAGACAAGTTATCTCATGCAGCACACAAAAAATGGGTGGAACCCACTTTTTTATATTCTCTCTTCCTTTTTAGTGGGTCCCACCTACTTTTTGTGTGTTGCATGAGACAACTTGTCTCATGCAACATAAGAAAAATAAAACCCTAATAACATACTAACACAAATAGTTATGAATTTTAGAGAAATATTTTTCTCATATTACATGAGACAATTTGTCTCATAAAACACCGAAAAAAGTGAGTTAGATCCACTAAAAAGAAGAGAGAGAAAAAAAAAAGTGGATCCTACCTATTTTTTGTGTTGCATGAGATAAATTGTCTCATGCAAAATGAGAAAAGCATATCCTCAGATGGGATTTGATTTTCTCATGTTGCATGAGAATTCAATTCTCATGTTGTGACTCAACTAGTGGTGGGTCTCACATTTATTTTAAAAAAAATATTTGCACGCAAATCGAAGAATCACAACATGAGAATTGAATAAAATGTTTTCCCTTCATTAAATTATAAATAAATATAAGAGGAACTACTTTCAAATTTTGTTGACTGGAGTCGTCGTTTGAGGGTTGTTGTTGCACATGGGGAAAGGCGATTTTTTTTTATATAAATAAAATCACGTAAAGACGTAAAGTCTCAAAGAGATTAGCTAATGGAGAAATAGCAACACGCTTATGAATTGATCTTGGGGGAATAAACACGTGGTGCAAGTGCAAGTCGTATAATCAAATTTTAAACAGTAGAAAAATGTAATTTCACATGATTATGAGTGGAATTACATCTTTAGTAATATGAACAAAATATAAAATCATTCATTAATATAATAAAAGGACTTTAAGCTAAGAAATTATTTTAATTTAATAAATTATTCATAAAAGTACACTAAGTTGGTCTTTAAAAAAGCTGTGGTTTAAATTTTGAGTTCTTGTCCTTTTTGTTAGCACTGTGCGGCTAGTTGCTTTCCTTACATCCACAATTAAAGAGGCATGCTAGACAAAATCTGATAGGCAACTAAGCATGATGCATTAGAAATCAATATTTTTAAATTTCGATCCGTTATCGATTCGATCAAATGGTTCAATATAATTACAGATATATTATTTTATATCGGTGTAACAATAAAAAATTTGATGCTAAATTTTAATAATTGATTTTGTTACATTTAACAACTTACATGTCTCAAAAATTAAAATCATTAGTATAAATAAGGGAAAAATGTGTGTCATTTTAAAGGATGTAAAGTTGTGTCATTTTAAGAGAGAGAAAAAGATATTAAAGGAGGAAAGAGTTGACAAAAAAATAAAGGTGTGGGTCTCACCTCTTTGTGAGAGTGAAAGAATATAAGTTGTGTCATTTAAAAGGATAAATATTTTTCCCTATAAACAATAACAGACAAAATTGAAAATATAACTTATATCAATATAAAATGATTTTGACCCTTTAATTAGTGAATTATATCTGGAATTAATTAAATTGAATTTATATTTAATATAAAATAGATATAATGATATGGGAAAAATATTTATCGTTTTAAATGAAACAACTTATATCCTTTCACTTTCATAAAGAGGTGAGACCCACACCTTTATTTTTTTATCAACTCTCTCTTCTCCTTTATCTATCTTTTTCTCTCTCTTAAAATGACACAACTTTATATCTTTTAAAATGACACACACTTTACCCTAACCTAGGAAACACGGACACTTGTAAAAACAGGAAGAGTCGTGTAAGAACCCGCACCGCTAATTAAGGTAATTAGCGAATTAATTATGATAATTAGGAAATAATTCCATAATTGACCCTAATAAGTATTAATGGGCTTAGATAATTATATTGAGTGAGTAAAAATGCTGAAAGTCGCTTTTCGAAAGAAAAGTGCAGATACCGGTTCTGCTACTCGGTATAAATGCGTACCGGAAAAATATCCCGGAAAATTATAACGAATGTATGATAATTACTAGAATATTATGTAGGACTTGTAAAACAAGTTTCAAGTCAAAATGACGTAATCTAATGCCAGAACTGATACTGGCTATGGAAAAGTGCGTACCGGAAAGGTGCTCCGAAAAATAAAATAAAAATATGACAAATCTTAGAAAAATGTGTAGGTCTAGATTCCAAAGTTTGGGATCAATATCTTTTACTTTGCGATTAAGGCTAATACTGCGCGTTTAGTGGCCATGTGCCTATAAATAGACACATTAGCACACAACCCTAGGAGACCTTATTTTTGAACGTGAAGTTGGTGGCTGAAGGGGGGTGGTTCTGTTTCATTCCTTTCCTTCAACCCTTGAGGAGCAAGTCTTCACCTTTGGCTTGGTTTCTCCTCCTTCTTCCTTCCTACACACTTGTGATCATCCTTGTGAGAGTGAAAGGAGTGTTCTTGGGTAGTGTCCACTGCTGTGTGTGTGTAGTTAGTGAGCTGAGTTTGAAGCTTTAGTGATGGCTACTTTGTGGTAGTCATTGTAAGCTTCAAAGTGCCTTCTTGTGGTGCAAGAACCCACCTTGAAGTGCCATTTTCGTGCTCATACTTAGGCTGAGTTTGAAGTGTCTTGAGAGGGCTCCAAGAGCACAACTTGCCTCTGTTTTGAACTTTGGTAAGTTACCTCACCATGATCATGAGTTTATTTTGCTTAAAGTTGGTGTCTTGACATGTAAAAAGTTAAAATGAAGTAACCAACACCTAAATGAACTTGTATATGCTTAAAGATGCATGCTTTAACGTGTACATGTGTTAAAAGTGGGATCTTTGGGATGGATACTCACGAAATGCAGAAACTGCATTCTGTCGTGAGATATCCGGATATTTGTCAACAGATATCCGGATATGGTATCCGGATATGGGATCTGGGTATCCGGATATGACATATCCGGATATGTCCAGTGTGATATCCGGATATGGCATATCCGGATATGCCCCTTCTGATATCCGGATATCCTGGGTTCTGCGCAGACAGTAGCTTCACTGTATGAACAGTAAGCTATGGGGTGTGTGTGGACCCTAGTTTACGGAAGTTGGACTTCTATAACTAATGGACTAAGTCTGAATCACATGATTAAGGGCTTATGGCTTTGTTGGAAGCCTTAAGACGTAAAACGTAAAGGAAAGGCGTAGTCTTTAAGTTGTGTGCATGTTGTGCATTAATATTGACTTGTTAATGGTCCATATCAGATTGTGACACTGCTGTTTGTGGACTAGTGAGTGGTTGGACTCTTGGCTTGGATAGCTAGCTTGCAAGGTAAGCTTTCGTGTCCTCGGTTTAGCCATTTTGATGTTCCACCATGTCCCATGGGGATGGGTTTATGCATGCTGTGTTACATGCTTTGATTATTTTGGAAATGCTGTTGAGCTGTTTATATGTAATGAGCATTATGATATGCATGTGGTGTCCACCTAGACGGCAATCCTGAGTATGTAGTACATACAAGATGGAGAAGCATGTGGGTGAGGTGCAGGTAGTATCCATGTACTCATGTAGGCATAGACGTATTCCTACATTTCTCTGGCCAGTAGATTTGAAAGCACACATGACATGATTAATTGCTGCATCGCATGATTTTAGAACTTATACTGTAATACTGTTTTTAGAACTTATATTACACATGTAAGTGAGCTTGGGGTGGAGACTCTTTGAGGACCCCTTGTCTTACTGAGATTTCTTGTTAGAGATCTCACCCCACGTTTGGGGACGCTTATTTCAGGATCAGGTAATGTTGAGGGCTCGGGTGGCAGGAGGCCAGAGCTGAGTTGATTTGATGATATGCTGACTGCTGTTTTTATTTCCGACTGTTGAGTTTATGTTATGACTGTTATTGGGCCTTGTTGCCTTATTTGGTGAGCATGGGGTTTGTCCATGCCACATGTTTGACTTTGGTCTTTTAGGTTAATGTTGTAATTAAAGTATCAGGATTTTGACCCAGGCTACTTGTGTAGACCTGTGGCTTTAGATACTCACTTATTATATTTATGTACGAGGTATTCAGTTAGTTGTCTTGCAATTTACATACAGGCAGTATTTTTATGAAAATGATTAAGTAATCAAGTTGGTTAAGTTAATGACGTCATAATTGAATTAAAGAAAAAGTTATTCCGCATTTTAATTAAGCGTGGCTTAATACGATAGTGTGTTAACAGACCGGGTTAACACGGGTTGTTACATTTTATGGTATCAGAGCACTTTCTAGGGAAAAACCTGTATGTATTGCAATAACTTAGGATGAGTCGTTGCGTGTCTACTTTGTGTTCACTCTGACTGGTGTGCGTTACGATAATGCATATGTGACCACATGGCGTGGGCCTGATCAACTCATTCTTTGTGTAACTTGTGCAGAGTCATGGTGCCACCAAGGAGGAACACGAGTACGAGCGAGGATCAGACGGATCCTGTCCTGGCTGCATTAGCTGAGATGCAGGCGGCCCGACTAGCCGACCAGGAAGCCACGAGGCTGGCGAACCGGGCGATGCTGGACGCAATTCGAGATGCGAACCGGCAAACCACGGCAGAGGTTCTGGAGGAGAACCGGATGGCCAACATGACTATGATGAGGGTCATGTTGGAGGAGTTGAGGGCTGGTCCTGCTGCGGGCCAGGGTCCTCCACCACCTCCACCGCCGCCACCGCCTCCACCTCCGCCTAGTCAACAGGAGGACACCCAGAGCCAGATGGGTGAGGGTAGTCACTTGACGGGGGCTATGCAGACTATCCCCGTACTTGCTGAGGATCGTGACGAGATCGATCGCCGGCTGAATGCTTTCCGCAAGCATAAGCCACCTACCTTCGATGGATCTTATGATCCCATTGCTGCTGCCAGATGGCTACAGGCGCTGGACAAGATTTTCCGGATCATGCAGTGCACCGATCCGCAGAAGCTGTTGTTCGCCACGTACATGCTGGAGGGCGAGGCCCATGAGTGGTGGACCAACCTATCTCAGGTCTACGAGATGCAGGGTCATGTGATGACGTGGCCATTCTTCGAGGAGAGCTTCCTGGGTCAGTACTTCCCTTATGACTCACAGGAGAGGAAGCAGGGGGAGTTTGACCGGTTGGTGCAGGGCTCGTTGTCTGTCGACGAGTACCTGGCCAAGTTTAATGAACTGGTCAAGTTCTCTCATTTTCGCATGGCGAGGCCTACTCCTACATTCTTGGCGGCCAAGTTCAGGAGGGGACTTAATGAGGATATTGCTGGACATCTCGCTGGTTCTGCTTCGAGAGACTTCGGAGCGTTGGTGCAGCAGTGCCGCGACATCGAGGACTACTGCCGGGCGAGTCAGGCCAAGAGGGCCAAGGTTGAGGTGCCGCAGAGCGCTGGTGGTTCTACTCCCTGGAAGAACAAGAACTTTGCCAACAAGGGCAAGGGCAAACCACCGTTGGCGGCTAAGCAAGCGCCGAATCAGTTCAGAAAGACTGCTGCTCAGGGGAACACAGCTAGACCTTCTGCTCCCAGATGTTCTGGATGCGGGAAGTCACATTTTGGGCCGTGCTCTACCGGTCAGCTGATTTGCTTCCAGTGTGGCAAGGAGGGCCACTACTCCAGAGATTGCCCGACGGCGAGAGTTGCTGCAGTACAGGCTGTGCCGTTGCAGATGGTTCCTACTGGGGCACCAGCCGTGCCACCTACTACCGGACGAGTCTACACACTTGATCGTCAGCAGTCGGACAGAGCTCCGAACCTGGTCAGAGGTACTGTTACCATTGGTGGATCAGCTATTGATGTTTTATTTGATTCCGGGGCAACGCACTCTTTTGTTGCTACCCCTATTGCTGTGGGGCTTGAGTTGCCCAGTGATGTGCTTTCTCCACCGATGCGGGTTACCACCGCCACCGGAGAAAAATGTTTGACCTTCACTGTTCATCGCGATGTAGCGTTTCAGTGGGATGGCCGTGACTTCTCGGTAGATCTGATAGGATTACCGATGGCCAACCTTCAGATTATTTTGGGCATGGATTGGTTGTCCAGAAACTGTGCAATGATTGACTGTTGTGCCAAGAAAGTGGTGATGTCTCCGGGTGGGTCCACAGCCAGTTCCTCACCGTTCATTTCAGTCCTGCAGGCGAGGAGGGCCTTGAGAGCAGGGGCATTTGGCTATGTCATGTTGGGAGGTTTGGTGAGTGGGACACAGGAGGATCTCACTGGCATTCCTGTGGTGAAGGAATTCCTCGAGGTGTTTCCTGAGGAGATTCCTGAGTTTCCGCCACAGAGGGAGATAGAGTTCTCCATCGACTTATTGCCTGGTGTGGGGCCTATATCGTTGGCTCCATACCGGATGTCGCCACCAGAGTTGGCAGAGCTGAAGAAGCACATTGAGGAGCTTTCAGCAAAAGATTTTATTCGGCCGAGTGTGTCCCCCTGGGGAGCACCGGTCATATTTGTTAAAAAGAAAGATGGGACCATGCGGTTGTGCACCGACTACAGACAGTTGAACAAGGTGACAATCAAGAACAAGTACCCTCTTCCACGCATTGATGATTTGCTGGATCAGCTCAGGGGTGCTTGCGTGTATTCCAAGATCGACCTCCGGTCCGGTTACCATCAGATACGGGTAAAGCCGGAGGATGTCCCAAAGACAGCATTTCGCTCGAGGTACGGGCACTACGAGTACTTGGTGATCCCGTTTGGACTCACCAATGCACCCGCAGTGTTTATGGACTACATGAACAGGATTTTCCAGCCGTACCTGGATCAGTTTGTGATCGTCTTCATTGACGACATCTTGATCTACTCCAAGACGGAGGCGGAGCATACTGAGCACTTGAAGATTGTGTTGCAAGTGCTAAGAGAGAAAAAGCTCTATGCGAAGTCGTCAAAATGCGAGTTTTGGCTCAAGGCGGTTAAATTTCTGGGTCATGTGATTTCTGCTAATGGAGTTGCAGTTGATCCTAACAAGATTGAGGCCGTGATGGATTGGGAGAGGCCCAAGACGGTTACAGAAGTGAGAAGCTTCTTGGGTTTGGCAGGTTACTATCGGAGGTTCATAGAAGGATTCTCCAAGATGGTGCTACCGATGACTCGCCTTACCCGAAAGGAGACTCCATTCGTGTGGACACATGAGTGTGAGGAGTGTTTCCAGGAGTTAAAGGAGAGATTGACTACTGCTCCAGTGTTAGTCCTTCCTGATCCTGCGGAGCAATTCGAGTTATACTGCGATGCCTCTGGTAAAGGACTTGGCTGTGTGCTGATGCAGAAAGGGAAAGCGGTTGCTTACGCTTCAAGACAGTTGAAACCTCATGAGGAGAACTACCCGACTCACGACTTGGAGTTGGCAGCCATTGTTTTTGCTTTCAAGATTTGGAGGCATTACCTGTTTGGCATGAAGTTCGCTGTATTCAGTGATCACAAGAGCCTGAAGTATCTGTTTGACCAGAAGGAGTTGAACATGAGACAGCGTAGATGGATGGAGTTCTTGAAGGACTACGACTTTGAGTTGAGGTATCATCCTGGCAAGGCCAATGTGGTAGCCGATGCTTTGAGTCGGAAATCCGTGAGCTTATCCAGTTTAATGATGAACGACTACGAGATGATCGAGAAGTTCAGAGACTTGAGAGTGAACTCCTTGTTTGGGGGCGCACTGCTCGAAATGGAAACAGCAGAAGTGATCAATGAGCTGATGGAAAAGATCAAAGAGGCGCAAGTGCAAAGAGAATGCCTTGATTACGTGAAGAACCAGGACGGTGTGTCTTGGAATGATGATGGTTTATTGCTGTTCCAGAAGAGGATTGTTATTCCTCGAGGGCCATTGACTGAGGAGGTTATGGCAGAGGCTCATAAGGGCCGATTCACTATCCACCCTGGTGCTACAAAAATGTACCAGGATTTAAAAAGGAATTTTTGGTGGCCGGGCATGAAGAAGGACATAGCGGTCTACGTGTCCAAATGCCTTATTTGTCAGAAGGTGAAGATCGAGCACCAGAAACCGTCTGGTAAACTCCAACCTCTGGAGATTCCACAGTGGAAGTGGGAGAGTATTTCCATGGACTTCGTGGTGGGACTGCCTAAAACTCAGGCTGGTTGTGACTCTATCTGGGTCATTGTGGACAGATTGACCAAGTCTGCCCATTTTCTTCCAGTGAAGGTGAGCTTCACTACAGAGCAGTTGGCCAAGCTATATGTCCGCGAGATTGTGAGGCTTCACGGGGTGCCCGAGAGTATCATCAGTGATAGGGACCCGAAGTTCACATCTCGGTTCTGGGAGGCGCTGCAGGAGGCTTTTGGTACGCAGTTGAGATTGAGTACCGCCTATCACCCTCAGACTGACGGACAGACTGAGCGGACCATCCAGACATTGGAGGACATGTTGAGAGCTTGCACATTGGAGCAGGGTTCTGCATGGGATAGGTACCTTCCGTTGGTTGAATTTTCATACAACAACAGTTTTCATGCTAGTCTGGGCATGGCACCCTACGAGGCGTTGTATGGTAGGAGGTGTCGGACTCCTACTTGCTGGTCTGAGGTTGGAGATAAAGAGCTTTTCGGCTTGGACTTTGTCCAAGATACTACCCTACAGATCCAAATGATCAGGGAAAAGTTGAAGCAGGCGCAGAATCGCCAGAAGAGCTACTACGATGTCAAGCATCGACCACTGGAGTTCAGTGAGGGTGAGCACGTGTTTGTGAAACTTTCACCTGTCACCGGTGTTGGACGGGCACTCGGCGTGAGGAAGTTGAGCCCGCGATTCATTGGGCCCTACCAGATCCTTGGTAGAGTAGGACCAGTTGCCTATCGACTCGCCTTACCTCCGAACCTAGCCAACATCCACGACGTGTTTCACGTGTCTCAGCTTCGAAAGTACATAGCAGATCCTTCGCACGTGGTGCAGCCGGATGATGTGGAGGTTCGGGAGAACCTAAAGACTCCCGTCGGACCACTCAAGATTCTCGATCGAGGCGAGAAACAGCTTCGAAGCAAGATCATTCCGATGGTCAAGGTGCAGTGGACTGGGCGTAGTCCCGAGGAGTGTACCTGGGAGCGAGAGGATGAGCTTCTCCGACAGTATCCCGACTTTCGAGACAGGTATGTTTCTGATTTTGAGGACAAAATCCTTAAAAAGGTGGGGTGAATGTAAGAACCCGCACCGCTAATTAAGGTAATTAGCGAATTAATTATGATAATTAGGAAATAATTCCATAATTGACCCTAATAAGTATTAATGGGCTTAGATAATTATATTGAGTGAGTAAAAATGCTGAAAGTCGCTTTTCGAAAGAAAAGTGCAGATACCGGTTCTGCTACTCGGTATAAATGCGTACCGGAAAAGTATCCCGGAAAATTATAACGAATGCATGATAATTACTAAAATATTATGTAGGACTTGTAAAACAAGTTTCAAGTCAAAATGACGTAATCTAATGCCAGAACTGATACTGGCTATGGAAAAGCGCGTACCGGAAAGGTGCTCCGAAAAATAAAATAAAAATATGACAAATCTTAGAAAAATGTGTAGGTCTAGATTCCAAAGTTTGGGATCAATATCTTTTACTTTGCGATTAAGGCTAATACTGCGCGTTTAGTGGCCATGTGCCTATAAATAGACACATTAGCACACAACCCTAGGAGACCTTATTTTTGAACGTGAAGTTGGTGGCTGAAGGGGGGTGGTTCTGTTTCATTCCTTTCCTTCAACCCTTGAGGAGCAAGTCTTCACCTTTGGCTTGGTTTCTCCTCCTTCTTCCTTCCTACACACTTGTGATCATCCTTGTGAGAGTGAAAGGAGTGTTCTTGGGTAGTGTCCACTGCTGTGTGTGTGTAGTTAGTGAGCTGAGTTTGAAGCTTTAGTGATGGCTACTTTGTGGTAGTCATTGTAAGCTTCAAAGTGCCTTCTTGTGGTGCAAGAACCCACCTTGAAGTGCCATTTTCGTGCTCATACTTAGGCTGAGTTTGAAGTGTCTTGAGAGGGCTCCAAGAGCACAACTTGCCTCTGTTTTGAACTTTGGTAAGTTACCTCACCATGATCATGAGTTTATTTTGCTTAAAGTTGGTGTCTTGACATGTAAAAAGTTAAAATGAAGTAACCAACACCTAAATGAACTTGTATATGCCTAAAGATGCATGCTTTAACGTGTACATGTGTTAAAAGTGGGATCTTTGGGATGGATACTCACGAAATGCAGAAACTGCATTCTGTCGTGAGATATCCGGATATTTGTCGAACAGATATCCGGATATCAGTATCCGGATATGGTATCCGGATATTGATATCCGGATATGGGATCTGGGTATCCGAATATGACATATCCGGATATGTCCAGTGTGATATCCGGATATGTCATATCCGGATATGCCCCTTCTGATATCCGGATATCCTGGGTTCTGCGCAGACAGTAGCTTCACTGTATGAACAGTAAGCTATGGGATGTGTGTGGACCCTAGTTTACGGAAGTTGGACTTCTATAACTAATGGACTAAGTCTGAATCACATGATTAAGGGCTTATGGCTTTGTTGGAAGCCTTAAGACGTAAAACGTAAAGGAAAGGCGTAGTCTTTAAGTTGTGTGCATGTTGTGCATTAATATTGACTTGTTAATGGTCCATATCAGATTGTGACACTGCTGTTTGTGGACTAGTGAGTGGTTGGACTCTTGGCTTGGATAGCTAGCTTGCAAGGTAAGCTTTCGTGTCCTCGGTTTAGCCATTTTGATGTTCCACCATGTCCCATGGGGATGGGTTTATGCATGCTGTGTTACATGCTTTGATTATTTTGGAAATGCTGTTGAGCTGTTTATATGTAATGAGCATTATGATATGCATGTGGTGTCCACCTAGACGGCAATCCTGAGTATGTAGTACATACAAGATGGAGAAGCATGTGGGTGAGGTGCAGGTAGTATCCATGTACTCATGTAGGCATAGACGTATTCCTACATTTCTCTGGCCAGTAGATTTGAAAGCACACATGACATGATTAATTGCTGCATCGCATGATTTTAGAACTTATACTGTAATACTGTTTTTAGAACTTATATTACACATGTAAGTGAGCTTGGGGTGGAGACTCCTTGAGGACCCCTTGTCTTACTGAGATTTCTTGTTAGAGATCTCACCCCACGTTTGGGGACGCTTATTTCAGGATCAGGTAATGTTGAGGGCTCGGGTGGCAGGAGGCCAGAGCTGAGTTGATTTGATGATATGCTGACTGCTGTTTTTATTTCCGACTGTTGAGTTTATGTTATGACTGTTATTGGGCCTTGTTGCCTTATTTGGTGAGCATGGGGTTTGTCCATGCCACATGTTTGACTTTGGTCTTTTAGGTTAATGTTGTAATTAAAGTATCAGGATTTTGACCCAGGCTACTTGTGTAGACCTGTGGCTTTAGATACTCACTTATTATATTTATGTACGAGGTATTCAGTTAGTTGTCTTGCAATTTACATACAGACAGTATTTTTATGAAAATGATTAAGTAATCAAGTTGGTTAAGTTAATGACGTCATAATTGAATTAAAGAAAAAGTTATTCCGCATTTTAATTAAGCGTGGCTTAATACGATAGTGTGTTAACAGACCGGGTTAACACGGGCTGTTACAAGTCGGGTCTGACACGCTCCGACACGGCGACACGCTCCGACACGGTGTCGGACACGCAGTTGACTTTTTCCGACACGTTGACCATTCCGACACGCGAATTTGACCGTGCCCGACACGGTCAAATAGCATTTTCGTAATTTTTTAATTTTTTTAAAAAAAATTAAAAAAAAATTAAAATTTTTTAATTTTTTTTTAAAAAATTAGAATATATTAATAAAGCTTCCACATGATCATATCAATTTTGTTTTTTTTTGTCTTTTTTCCCCTTAAGTAGATAAGAGAGCATCCTAGCATCATTGTTGTCAATTCTTATTACGCTCTTATTGTATCTCATTCTCTCTGATCTCTCTCTAATATGATTTGATCTCTCTATCTGATATTATGTCTCTCTCATCCCAGTTTTTATTTTTTTATTAAAGCTTCCATCTTTATAACGTGTTGATGGGTATTATTAATTTAGTTTCATTTTTTTGTTAAATTATTAAATATTAAATGAAATATAAACTATATAAATTAAAAATATTATTTAATATTAAAACGTGTCCCAACGTGTCGAAATCCATAATTTTTTAGGATTGACGTGTCGGAATGTCGTGTCACGTGTCGCGTGTCGTATCGATGCTACATAGACCCTAAGAATTACAATTGGCTCAGTAACATGCATTATATACATTCATCACGTGGTTGTTTTTTAGATGTATTATTTTTGAATTTCATTTTGCCAAAAAATAATATTTGGTTGTTGTCCCTCTTTTCTATTTTTTATTTTATTTTTACAATTCTTTTAAAAGTATTTTCCGTAAGCCAAAACTATTTGACATGTGGGGGGGTTTATGATTACGGTGTATAGTCCATGTCTATAACGTAAAATACAAAAAAGTACAGTACATTGTAGCCTATTCTATGAACCAGTGGGAGGAGCAAACATTGGGTGCTACTGCCCTACCATACATCCCTTCCAAAATAAGAAATTTGTTGGATTTGAAAGAAATTATGTGAAAAGATTTGGATTAAAATGATATTAAAATTTTCCCATTTAGGAAAATGCTGTACCCAACTGGGTACAGCAGTAGTACACAAGAAAATTCCCAGTGGAGCGGGAGAAGGTGTTTCGTGGAACCGAATCATGATGGACCTTTCCAAAAATAGAAAAAAAAAGGAATAGAGTAGGAAAATTTCAAAAAGAGAAGGATAAAAATGGAAGTAAAATTTTCATTTATAAAACAAGGACCACCAAATAAGTGATGAGTCTGGAGCATATTAAAATTTTCCAAACTGGTGGATAATTTTTTTGCCCTTTAGTCATAAGCACATGAGCCTAGATGTGATATAATATGGGGTTATTTCTGTAATGTAGTATGAAAGAAGTTGTCTCATATTAAGAGATAAATAAAGTGGGTCCCACCAACTTTTATGAAAAAGAAAAAAAGATACATTTTTTCGAAAAGAGAATGACACAAGAGATCCATCTTATACAACATAAAAGTATGATTTCCATATAATATAACTCATGAACTCTCCCTCGAAGAGTTGAGGTGTTGTGTTCCTCAGACTGAAATTCTTGAATTTTTTTATGTGAGTTCTTTTTTCTTATTTTATATTATTAAATATTTTTAAATTTTTATATGTATTATTATTTTTAATTTAATTATATTTTTCACGTTATAATTAAAATTATATATTTTTAAAAAAAATCATTTAAAGTTTCTCTTAGGGGCCGTTGGGAACAAGGGTTTTTTTGGAATTCCCGGAAAACTTAAAGTGGTAATCTTATTTATCCAGATTTGGTACAAGATTTTGAATTTTTTTTCGAGAATATAATTTTCTCGAGATTTTATTTTGTGTGTAATTTTTTTTGAAAATACCATCCAAGAATATTATTCATGAGGTGATATTTTAGGATTTTTATGACAAGGAAAAATTTAATACAACTAAACATAGTATCAAGAAAATTAACCCAACATTCCTGGAAATATTTTAGTCTATTAAACAACTTTTTGGTAATATTCCCAAAAAACTTATTTTCTTATCATATCCCTGAAAATTGTGATTTCCATATAATTTTTTTTTTTCTCCTCTACTAAACATCACTGATGTCAACTCTTAGCTAAAACTACCTCTAGTCGGCTTATTTCGTGGAGAAGGAATGAGCATATCACGTGAAGGCAAGTTGTGTTCACAACTTCCATTCTTCTATAAATGGAGATCAATTTCAACCCATTATATAAAAATAGGTTGAGGCCATGATAGAGAGAAAAGAAGGGTAACAAAAGCTTAAATCGTAGGATGCGAATAATTATATGAAAAAATATTTATCATTTTAAATGACACAACTTATATCTTTTTACTCTCACAAGGAGGTGAGAACTACATTTTTATTTTATTTTGTCAATTTTCTCTTTTCCTTTATCTATCTCTTTCTTAAAATGACACAACTTTATATTCTTTAAAATGATACACATTTTTCCCATTATTATATTATTTCACATGGGAATCGTTTTCTACTTTTAGGGGGCGTTTGATATAAGAGAAATTTTTTTGATCCCGGAAAATTTTTTTGCAGATAAATAGTTAGCAAATTTTTTTACGGGATAATTTGCAAAAAGATGTTTGGTAGCCCAAAAAATTTGACAGGAAACTTGGATTAATTTGACTAATTATGTTTGGTTGATTATAAAAAAATGATGGGAATCTTTACCAAAATTACCAAATTACCCATATATTTTCTCTCACCCCTATGTTTATATCTATTGTTAAGGGTATTTTTGTCTTAAAAACTTGGAGCCATTTTCCTCCCACATTGGCAATTTATTTTTCCACATTTTCAATGACAAAGTTGAACAATGTAAAATGGTGGCAAATAACTTGACTGCAAATTAAGTTTCCAATGGACAAACATTTTTTTCCCTTACCAAACACTCATACCACACTTTCCTTGGCAAAAAAAATTTGCCTGCATACCAAACGCCCCCTTAATATAAGTGGGATCTATAATATAGTTGAGAGGGAGAAAAAATTTGTGGTGGGCCCACATATCATTGTACCTTCCAGAACGAAAAATTTAGGAGAAAACGACCCCCCCTATCTCAAAAAGTATTCGATGAGATGTTTTCTAGATGAGATTTTTTTTTTATTGAGATTTTTTTTTTTGGGAGTATAATTGGAATTTTTTTTCTCAATAAGTTAAGAATAGATGTTTGGTAGGCCAATTTTTCCCGGAAAATATTGAATTAATTTTACCAATATTATATTTGGTTGATTGTAAAATATTAATAGGAATTTGAACCGAAATGATAAAATTACCCATCATTTTGAATATTGATTCTCTTGTCAGCTATCAAACGTTCATTTTACCAGGGCATTTTTGTCTCAAAATATTGTTAATACCATGGGTGGGATGATATTATTTTTTGGGAATGTGTAGTTAAAATAAAATGATGGGGAAAAAATATCCTAAGATTATTATTTTATTTTTTTTGGTAAGCATTTTCATTTTTTTTTTTTGGTGAAATAAGCATTTTCATTTTTACTTATACCAAATATTGAAAAAAGAAATTTACACCGCTATAGTTATACCAAACGTTCATTTTCACTTTTACTTATATAAAAAAAATTAGAAAAATATTTCTACAATTACTGCAGATAAGTTATCTATATTTACTGACGTCGTTTGAAATATGAAAAAATTATAATTATAAAGACCTATGAAGCACCGACGCTTCAAAAACCCTGGCGTGTCGTGTCCGACACTCCCCGACACTCCAACACGCATTATAGAAATTCAAAAAAAGGTTCAAAGGTTGCGTTGCGTTGAGTTTTTAGTTCCAACTATTAGATTTGTAAGATTAAGATTACCATTTTAATAAATTTAATATAAATATTTGGGATATCTTATGTTTCTTTGCAAAATTTATGAATAATATAAGTTTAGATTCATTTTTTTGTTAAATTATTGAATATAAAATACAATATATACTATATAAATTAAAAATATTATTTAATATCAAAACGTGTCCTAACGTGTCGAAATCTAACATTTTTTAGAATTAACGTGTCGGAGTGTCGTGTCGTATCGTGTCACGTGTCCCGTGTCGGTATCGGTGCTACATAGATAAAGACTATTATAACCCTGAAATAAATTAAAATTAACAAAACACCTTCATTGCACTTAATATAAATAATTTATCAGAATGAATCCAAAAAATTTATACGAAACACCCCTAAAAAAGAGTGAGTATTTACGGTTGGTCTACTCTGTTGGTCAAAATTTGAGGCTTAAAATAGGGATCTTATTGGTGATCCAAACGTTTTATTAACATGTAAAAACACGCAGTACTGCCAACAGTTTTTTTATTTTTTTTTAAAGAAAAAGTGTACTAATAATTATAAATAAATAAGTGGTACTTAAGATCCATGTATTTGTTTATCTGCTGCGAGAAACCCGCGAAGCAAATTGGAATGTCCTTCGACGATTTCTTTGTTTAACCAAATACAACTTGAACATTCAAAAATAAAATAAAATAACCCAACTTGCACAGTCCGTATTTTGAAGCTAAGAAAACTAAGAGACCAATGACATCATGAAACCATTGACATAAGATGAGTAAACGACTTAAGTCTACCCCTAATGCGTACAAAAGCTTAAGGTAAGAAAATTAGGATGATTAATCATATCATGGAAAGAGATTTTGGTCAATTAAGCATGTTATTGTGTATTTGTTTATGAATTTTATGTATGAAAAAAAAAATATTGTGGGGGAAAGGTCTCCCCATAATCTTCAGTGCCAGATTGTACTAAGCGAGATTAGTGTTTCACTTACAAAATGAAGAGATACTAAAAAAAATAAAAATTAATTAACTATAGCTGATGCTTGACTTGTGGAAATTAATGTAGCCTTGGTTGAAATTTATTACTTCAATATGTAATCATGTACAATTTTTTTGCAAGATCATGGCATAACACTAAATGTATAATCTAAGAAGATTTCTAACATTAATTTGGCAAAAATGTGCTTTAGTCCTTCTTCTTTTTTAACTTGGTCCTATAATTTTATAATGGAGAAATATTTTCTCAATGTTGTTGGAGAAAACATTTCTCCTAACACAATACATCGATTTACGTACTTTGATTATACTTTTAATTTTTAATTTTCTAATGGTGGGACCCACACAAAATATGTATCTATAGGAAAATTACTCCTCTCATATTAAAGTAGAAAAACAAAGCCCTTTTATAATTCTCTAATTCTATTTTTTCTGGTGAAAAGCCACCAATCAATGTATTTTTTCGTCACAATTTTCAATTTTATCATCCTATTGAATTAATTTGTTATCATGGCATGATGCCATGACATGACATGTCACCAACTCGGAATTTTTTGGGTAGGATTGATTGTTTGTTTTTTAGTTGGGTTTTATAAGAGTTATGTTGTAGGAGAAGTGATTGTGTTATGTTATAGAGATTCGTTTTGCGTGCTGGAGTTTTTTTTTTTGCTGTGGGCCCCACAAAATGTTGTGTGTGTAGGAAATTTTTTGTGGTCATGTTAAATGATATATGATAAACCCTTTTTATAAATAGGTATAAAAAGCCAAACCACCCCATTTTAATTAAAAAAAAAACTAAAAAAGTAACATTTCTCACGTAGACACTTCCCAACCATTTTTAAATTTTTTTTTTGGTAATCTCCAACCAATTTTAATTTGTAGAAAATTTTGAAACAATGTCTTATATTATGAAAATATACCTACTGGGTCATATACCGGTAGCAAGATTCAGGGTAAAGTGGTTGACAATATATCTTAATTGATTGAAATTAACAAAAAAAAAAAAAAAAACATAGAGCTACAAACTAAAGTGGCTAGTGTAAGATAACAACCACATTCATGTTGATATTGGATAGCCAAAAAAGTTTGCCCTATTGAGTTAATTGAAATGATGGTGAATAACATAAATGGCAGAAAAGAACATCATGCCATAATTAAAACTTCTTAACAAGTAAGGAAGGACCAAGCAACGTATTTGATTTGAAATTTTATCAACAACAACAGACAATATTTCAGCTACTCTAGAGCATATCAAATAATCATATTCTTTAGTTGTTGGAACATATGATCAGTAATAAATTTTACAAAAGAGAGATAAATATATGTTAAAAGAAAAACATGTAGGCGTAATTAGATCTGGGGAGTGCAACGAATCATCATGGTTCAAATTACCTCTTGTAGTGTAGATCCACAAGAAATATCTCTCGCGCAGATGCTATGCTCCTTCTCGCCTTTGCTACCATGAAATATCCTATGCACGAACTGGTCCCTTCAATGTTACAGCACGAACCTTTTTATCGAAGATTTCTTCTGGTAGATTTCCAAGTTATCTCTCGAGGAGGAATGGGTCGGTGTGTTGGCACTCTCTCACTTTCATAAAGATGAACTCATCTTAGCTAATGCAGCAACAGAAAACCAGAGACTGATAGCTAAAAATGGAGAATATATATGTGTACCAAAAAATTGTAACCCTAAACTCTTTGGGCTTTAGACTTTTTATACTCTTCTCATACTCTTATTCCAATCGAATTTAAATTAAAGAGCAAAAATCTAACAAAACCAGTTCAATAAGTCAAAATTATGTACTAGTTGATAAAGAAGTTGGTGGTTAATGAAAACCAAATGCATGTACGCATAAATGGTGTTCGATTTAAATGAGTCAGTAACCAAAATTTCCCTCTCATAAATATCTGCTTCTTATGCCATCCATTGAAGAAAAAAATGTCTTAGTATTATTTTCTTAGAGAGACCGTCTTTTAAGCAAGAATTGTAAAAATCAAATGCAATAAATAACGACCCATTTTTTGTGTGAACAAGTAACACCATTAGAAAAGCTGTAAATGAAAACTAATTTCATTTTTTTTAGTATTAATGAAAATTGATTTAACTTTTTAATTACTCTCTTCAAATGTATTGACTTGCAAGCCTGTTATACTTTGCTGCTATATTGATAATATTAGAAGTCATAATTTGCTTATTTGGTTTTCCATGTCAAGCAATGTTGTTTGATATATTTTGCTATATTCAAAGTTCCTTTATTTGAAAACTGCCGGAATAATGAAAATAATTGGAAAAGTGTCTCTTATCTCTTTTAACTAGAGATTTTGAGTTAGAATCTTCTGAATGTAAAAAACAACCTTGGGACTTGGGAGAACCATTCTCTACAATGGGTCTAACAGTGTTCGAAACTGAATTAATTGAATAATTATTAACCGGTGGATATATTAAAAAAAAGATTTTATAAGAGTTATGTGGTAGGAAAAGTAATTGTGTTATGTTATAGAGATTCGTTTTGCGTGACAGAGTATTTTTTTTTTGCTGTGGACCCCACAAAATGTTGTGAGTGTAGAAAAAATTTTGTGATCATGTGAAATGATAGATAATAAATCCTTAAAAAAATGGCAGGAAAAGCTTTGACATGATTTTGGAATGAGTAATTACTTTGATTTTTTCTTTTTTGTCCTTCAAGATAATGATACTGTGCTAAAAATTAGAAAACAGCGCAGCTCATTGGCAAAAGGATTCTGACTATGTGGCCCAACAAAAGAATAAGGCTTAAATGGATCAGCCCAACTAAAAAACAATGTTCGAATGGGTCACTTCGACTCCTTAAACAAATACGGGTGCCGGGCCTCATGCCTTTTGTTCTAGGGGAGGCAATTTGGGTTGGCCTGCCCTGCCCAGCCCCGTCCCGCCCCGCCGAGCCAACAACCCGCCAAAAATGGAATGGGGCTGGCTGGCCCGCCAATAAATATGGTATGAAAAAATGAATTCATCCCATTTTATGGTAACCCGCCAACCTGCCAATTAAAAATAAAAAATAAAAAATAAATTATATTTTATGAATTTTTCTAATATTATTTTATTTTATTTCATACTTCTCTACATTTTTTTAGTCTCCATCTTAAATATATACTAATATTTGTTAAACATTCTTTAGGAATTCATATATAGATAACATTTGTCATAAATAAAATTGTTATTCTTTATTTTTTCTAGGAAGTACTGAGATAAAAAAAAATTGATATCACAAAAATTTAAGGACTAATAAAATACTACCTAATTTTTTAAAAAATAAAAAAAACTATAACCCGGCGGGTCAACCAGCCCCGCGGTGGGTTGAACCCGTTTTGACCCACCTCTAGACGGGGCGATTTGAAATGGGTTGGTGTGTTGAAAACCTCAACCCAACCCGTCCCATTTTGGCGGGTTGGACAGTTGACCCACCGAACTCAACCCATATTTCCACCTCTATTTAGTTCCTCAATTTAAAAAGAAAACATAAATATAAAGGAAGGAATAAAGAAAAATTAAACAGTGCATAAAACAGACTTTTCAATTTGAATCATGACCTATATGTTATGATAGGTTAGACTTTATTAATGTATGCTAGAGTTTATTTTTCAAAACATGCCCCCATATTTATCAGAAGATTTTGTTTTTGTTTGACCTGAAAATTTATATAAAGACTAATTATATAAAATTGAAAATTTAAATATAAATCAACTTTACAATTTTTTGCTTTATATTTATATTTATTTATGAAACCTTAACTTTTATTATTTTGCGTAATGCTGATGATTTATTGACTTTAGTTAATAATTGAATTAGTCATATATCATCAGACTCAAAAGAAATTGTTTTATACACGCAAGAGGTTATAGTTACAATATATTTTCCTTTACAACTAAAATCTTAATCGTTGATTTCCGGAAATCAACGGTTAAGATTTATTATGAATTAATAATTAATTAATAAATTTTATTGACAAAAATAGGTTGTAATTATAACATTTCCCTTTATATATATATATATGTGTGTGTGTTTTTTTTTTTGGTACAGTATATATATGTGTGTGTGTGTGTTTTATGTTGCAGAAAATCCTGCAATCGTTTTTTAATTATGCACTCCCAAAAGTATATAATTAAAAGAAAATCAATAACACGCTTTTAATTAAAAATAAGCCGATTTCCTACACACACAAAAGAGGTGTGAGTCCCACTTCTATTTTTTCTCTCTCCTCTTACATGTGAGTCTCACTTATACTTGGGGCAAGATATTCTTACACCGGTATAAGAGTTAGAAGTCTTACACTCAATCTTGACCATTGATCCACTGGCTCACATTACTAAAAAATTTGAGCCCTTAGATATAAGCGAGATTAACGGATAAGATTAAGAGTGTAACTTACACTGGTGTAAAATGATCCTCACCCCTTATTCTTTTGTTTATACTATATGAGATAATTTTTTTCCTATGACATAACAAAACTATTTCCCTTTAATTATACACCTCGGAAGTACATGTTAAAAAAAAAAACAACTTTAATATTATAATTATATACTTTCGAAAGAATTTATATAACATGAAAATATATATATATATATATATATATATATATATATATATATAGGGAGGATATTGTTATTACCAAAGTTTTCTATTACCAACTCACTACGTATCTAATCACCAATGAATCAAAAAGAGAGAATGTTAAAATGCTTTTGAAAAAAAGAGAAAATATTGATCTAATGGTGATTAGATAGGTAGTGAGTTGGTAGTAGAAAATTTTGGTAGTGAGAATATCCCTCCTAATATATATATATATATATATATATATATATATATATATATATATATATATATATATATATATATGTTATAGAGATTTTTGTGTGCCGGAGTAACAAAATGTTGTCTGTGTAGGAAAATTTTTCTGGTCATGTTAAATGATAGATGAAAAACCCTATATATATAGGGTTTTATGTTGTAGAGATAAAAAGCATGTGTGACCCATGTGTTAGGAAAAATTATATGTGAGACCCATATCAACACGAAAATCGAAGGGCGTGTAGGACAAATTTAATTCTCATGTTAAATAAGAATTATAAAACCCATATATATTTTTATAAGAATTATGTTGTAGGAAAAATGTTTGTTTTATGTTATAAGGATTCGTTTTGCGTGTTGGAGTTTTTTTTTTGCCGCGGGCCCCACAAAATATTGTGAGTGTAGAAAAATTTTTCTGTTCATGTTAAATTATAGATGATAAACCCTATATATATATATATATATATATATATATATATATGTTACATGTTGCAACACTAAAAGACACAAAATAATAATAAAAAAAAGGGAAAAGTGTTTCTCTGGTCACCGGAGATCTCAGATGCACGGACATGACACGTTCCGACACGCAGTCAATATTTGGGGACACACGGTCAACATTTGGGGACACGCTCGGACACGTTTTTTTTTTATTTTTTTATACTTAATTTTATTTTATTAACTAAATATAGAAGAAATAATTTATAAATTAATTTTTTTTTTGTTATGAAATTTGACATTAAAAATTAACAAAGTACGAAAAATTATTTATAATTATATTTATGTTATGAAATTTAAATATTTGATTGGTTATATGACTTATTATGGACTCTTATATGTATTAAATATAAATTATATTATATATATTAAAAAATTTATTTAATATCAAAACGTGTCCCAATGTGTCGAAATATGACATTTTTTAGAATTAACGTGTCGGCGTGTCGTGTCCCGTGTACCGTGTCCGTGTCCGTGCATCATAGCCGGAGATAATGTTATCTACTGTAAGCTCAAACCGACGTCGTTTTGAGTTATAAGATTAAAAAATTATAACGATAATGACTAATATAATCCTACAATATATTATAATTACAAAAAAACTTGATTTTTGCCCAAAAACGACGTCATTTTGAGCTCACTGGAGATAACTTTATCTCCGGTGACTAGAGAAGTCTTTTACCCTGCAAAAAATATGATAAGACACTTTGTTCAATGATTTTGTTTTGTCTAATCTTAAGATAACCAAATTATTTTTCCTACAACATACATCTTATTTATCCCGTATATATATATATATATAGGATAAATCATCTCAAGTTGCGAGAGAAATATTTTTCCCTATATATATATGGGTTCGCTTTTTCTGCAATTACTGCAGATAAATTATCTGCAGTAAGTCCAAGACGACGTCATTTTTTATTGGAAATCATGGTGTTTTTATAATTTTAATTTATTTGAGGATTATAATAGTCTTTATATTTATAATTTTTTAAGATTTTAATACCAAAACGACGTCGTTTTGAGAAAAAATGCAAATAACTTATCTGCATTAACTGCAGAAACATTTTTCCATATATATATATCGCGAAAACTTTTCTTATGTTGCAACTATTTTCATCTCTTATGTCACCGAAACATTTTGACGTGGGTCCCTTTACTTCAGTTAATAAATAAATAAATAAAAAATTTTAAAAATAAATCTATGGGAGACAACAGGAGATGATTTCTCCCAAGCAACAGGAGAGAATCATCTCCCTATATATATATATATATATATATATATATGGGAAAACATTTTCTCATGTTACATGAGAATTCAACTCTCATGTTATGACCCTTCGATTTGTGTGCAAAGTTTTTTTTTTTTTTTTTTATAATAAATATGGGATCTACCACTAGTTGAGTCACAACATGAGAAAATCAAACCCCTATATAGGGAATTGTTTTCTTATGTTGATGGAGATAGGTTATCTCATGTTACTGACACAAAATTGTAGGACCACAAATAATTGAAAAGAGAAAAATTAGAGGTGGGATCCACTATATATATATATATATATATATATATATATATATATATATATATATATATATATACATATATATATATATATATATATATATATATATATATATACATGATAAGTTTTTTCTTCCATACACACCCTTCAATAAGCTACCACTTTTTTATTTTATTTTTATTTTTTTTAGTGGTGAAGCTTACAAATTTGTCTCTATGACATGAGACAACTTATTTCCTTCAAGATGAGATTAATAAAACCCATAACGAAAGCAAGATAACTTAAAACAAAGGATTCACCTTTTCTACGGTGAATGTATATAACTTATATACAGTGAGCCTAAAATGACATCATTTTGAGTTGAAAATCAAGGTATTTTTATAATTATAATTTATTTGAGAGTTATAATAATCTTTTTCATTATAATTTTTTAACTCAAAATAATTTCATTTTGAGAGCAAATATAGATAACTTATCTACGTTCATTTTAGAAACATTAAAGCCTATAACAAATGTTATAAATTAAAAAAAAAATATTTGGAAGGATAAAAAACATGTGGAGGGGACATTACATGTACCAGAGATGTGTACTAGTTAAGAGAGGACAAGGATCTTGGAGTAAGAGTTTATGGAAGTGATGATCTGTCGTCGTTTTCTCTGTTCACCACTCTCCCTCTCATCATCATCTTCTTCTTCATCAAGGCTTCAACTTTGTGCTTCTTCTTCTGTCTCTTGCTCTCTCATGGAGACCCACAACCAAGGCCGCACCAAATTCATGGAGTTTCCCTTTGTGTCTGCTAACCACAGGAACCTCATAGTTGATCTTGTTTCGACACTAGAGAATCGCTTTCACTCTCACCTTCTTCCTTGCTCACTTCCCCCTGATGTTCAATGTTACCAAAGCCAGAGTGGTACAGCCCAAGCTACACTGCATATCAGAGCAGGCCATAGTAACACCCCAGTAATTTTCCTTCTGCCTTAATGCTTTCACAATCCTTAAATTATTCTAAATTTTCTCTTTCAGCTCCCAAATTATTTATGCTGCCTTGCAAATTATTTTCCTTTCTTTTTGTTAAATTGTTGTCCTCTTGCAGCTTTTTTTTTTAGTGAATGATGGGTTTCTAAATTTTAGTATTGCAGTTAGAAAGATGTCAGAGTACTCAATCTATTATGTTGGAATTAGACACTGACGCAAATGGGCAACTTAGATATTTTGGTGCTTATTGAATTTGAATGGCAATTTCAGCTAAGTTAGGAGCCAACAATTAGGCTATCCTATCTTGCAGATGACTAAGTGATGACAAGATTATTCTTTAATACTTTAGCCCAAGGGTTGATTAACAATCATGATATACTTATCTTTCTTATATAGAGAAGATCAGTATTCTGGGAGCATCTTCAAGTATTGCACTGGTAGAAATAATAGTTCCCTCATTGTGAATCTTTGGTTTTGATCTGTATGTTCTTGAGCTTGTGTTATTACTAAAATTATGTAATCATCGGTAGTGATGGCAAAACGGGCTCAGCTCGGCGGGTCAACCCGTCCCGCCTACTAAACGAGGCGAGGTCATTTTTTGGCGGGCATAGAGGGGTCGATGTGGGTCAGTGTAAAATAGGCTCTTTCAGCTCACGGGGCGGGGCGGGCTCAAAAGCGGGGCGGGGTGAGACTGGCTGACTCATTTTTTGGCGGGCCGGGCCGCCCACTTTGCCATCTCCACTCATCCGTTATCTTGCATCCTTTCAATGAATTTATTTTATACTGAATTTGGTCTTTTTTTTTTTTTTTTGTATTTGTATTTGTATTTGTCTCAGATAGATTTTGTATTGGGAAGCTGGGTGCATTCTGAGCTACCAACAGGAGGATCCTTAGATATAACAAGTCTTTCAGCCTATCTTAACAGTTCAAATGATGCACCAAATTTTGTGTTTGACCTGATCCGTAGTGGTCCAACAATGCTAGTTCTCGTTCTTGATTTGACTCCTCGGAAGGATCTTGTGCTTTGGCCAGATTACCTCAAAACTTTCTACGAGGACACTCAATTGGATACACATAGGCAGGCTCTGGAGAGACTTCCAGAGGTTCAACCTTATTACTCTCCATCCCTTTACATCCGCAGTTTTTCTTCTCCTACAGCTATAATGGTTCGTATTCAGACAGAAAATGGCGGAGTAGAGCGCATGGAGGATATTATCAGGAACCATTTGGACCCCATTTCAAAGCAAGTGTTGGGAATCTGGTTGGATCATTGTGCTTGTGCCAAGCGAGAAGTAGGAGAGGCAGACAGAGCTTATCTGAATAAAAGGGATGGTCTCATTAGAAACGAGATTATTGAGTTTGATTTGGGTTCAAGCTTTCCAAGGTTGTTTGGTCCAGAAGTAGCAAACCGGGTATTGGAAGTCATTAAGGAGTATTTTACTGTTTGACATGCAATTTTATTTGGAAGTGTTGGATACTCTGAGTTTACATGGTCCTAACCTGCCTCTAAGCCTAATGAGGCCAGAGTATTGAGTCTCTAGTCTAATATGAAATCTGTATATATTAGTTTGTTCTCCATCATTGCGTGTGCATCCCTGACTCTGCTTATATATTTATAGCCATTAGGGAGATGAACCATATGATTATGTCACGTACTGTTAAAGAGTCTCTTTTATTTATTTTTACTGTCTATTAGAAAGTTAATGTAATGGATAATTTATAATAGTATGAGGGATTACTTATTGTATTATAATGAGTCTTTTTTGCTGGAATTAGTCCTTTTATTAGTATTTATTAGAGTATAATGTGTCTGTTCATTGTTATATTTCAGTTTTACTATTCTTTGGAAACTGATCTTATAATTACCTCCCACCGAGTGCCACCCTTCGAGCTATTGGGGTGGTGTATCCAAGGTTCTTTGAGAGAGATGTACATAATATGATTATGTCACGTACTGTTATAAAGAGTCTCTTTTGTTTTTACTGACTATTAGAAAGTTAATATAATGGATCATTTATAATAGTATAAGGGATCACTTATTGTATTAGTATGAGTCTTTTCTGCTGGAAGTTTTAATTAGTCCTTTTATTAGTATTTATCAAGGTATAATGTGTCTCTTCATTGTTATATTTCAGTTTTACTATTTGAATCAAAACTAATAAAACCCACAAGAAAGGAAATGCTTTTTTGTTCAGACTTCATCATATACAAGTCTGTTATAGCAAATACTAAAACTAAAATATAGAAGTGAAGAGACACATCATATCCCATTAAATATTGATTAAATGACTCATATATCACTAATAAATAACCCATTTTTTTTTATCACCAAAAAAAAAAAAACCCATTTTTTACGAAAACAACTAAAAAAATAAAAAAACCATTATATACTCTTTGAGATTGACCAAACCAGAGGGGTAAGGGATTTGACCATAGAGTGAGTTTTCTTTGAAGCTGAGGGACATGGAGTTGATCAAAGCGATTCTAGATCTTGGATTCCAAAGTGCCTGTTAAGTGTGAGCTTTCTAGCACTATGTTTCCCTTGAGCAATCTTTGACACCTAGCCATGTGCAACATCGCTTCCTCTTGATGAAGCAGGTTGAAAAATGAGGAGACAAAACACAAAGATAGTAACAATAACAGAGAATCTCTCAATAGGAATGAAAACGGCACCAAAGTGATCAGTTACACCTCAAAATTAAAGACTCATGAAACAGTTGTTTTTTTTTTTTTTCCATTTAAATCGATTTGTGTAACTATTCACCATTTTATTTTATTGTGCATGTTCAAGTCACACATAACATGTTTTGTGTAAAATGTCAATACACGCATGCCATAGGTCACGAATGCAAGACGCGCATAGGGAAGTGTGGGAAAACGCATATCTTCTCATGATAGATGAATAATTATACATTTTGCTTTATATATATCAAAAGCCCCAATTAAATAACAGTGCCAAAATTATCTTCCTGAACAAGTAGAAAAATTCATGTAATTTGAAGTATTCGAAGTTAGGTAGAAATAGCATGCTTGAGAAGCTAAGGACTCTGAAGTCTGGAGCTGAAATATACTGGTATACATAATTCATGTAAACATTTCCCACACATAGATGACATAATTTATATAAAAGGAATAATAATGCTATACGCCTTGCTCATGATCAAGTCAATAACGTGCTAGCTACCTATTTTTTACAATAACACTTTTGGCACAAAGTGCCATTTTTTTTTTACTTTTTCTTTTTTAAATTTTAAAATGTGTGGGTTTAAATTTCATAAATTCACCCAGCTATTATGTGTGTATTGTGATAACCAAGTTGTGTGTTATGTTAAAGGATAAAATGAATAATAATGCTATAAGCCTTGCTGATGATCAAGTCAATAACGTGCTAGCTACCTATTTTTTATAATAATACTTTTGGCACAAAGTGCCATCTTATTTTTTAAACTCCTGCTTTCAGTTTAAATTCATTGTAAATATGCAGAAGTTTAAATTTCATAAATTCACCCAGCTTATCATAAAAATAATACCTGTTAACTCAAAATAAAAATTATTAGGCAAATTCTAGAATTGCTATGAACATTATTATTATTAAAAACTTTAAATCCAACAATATCGGCAAAAAATCATCCTAATGAATTCTGGCACCGTAGTATTGAGAATCAGAAAGAAAGCCATCAATATGGGATCCGCCACCAATCTGGCAGATATACTATGAAGGACATACAAGGTGGGAAACATCATAAAATCCTGATTATCCATCACACACGTACCAAATATATATATTCTTTCCATGCTTGTACGGACAGATATTCTCAACAATCAGCATATAATATAGGATACCCCATACTTTTAGTGTAGTCATTTTATAAACTCCCAAATACTTATTATCATTTATAACGGTTAAAAGCCTTAAATAATTGTTAGCAACGTACCCAATAAACCCATATTTAAAATTAATTCATAAACAGCATATAATGTTCATTGCTGTCACATAAACATTTTTTTGTTTTTGGTAAATACATAAACATATTTATTTATAGACACACTATCATGTTATCGCATATATATTATAGTAGGAGAGGCATTATAGCTGTGAACAAATGGAAAAGGTTATCGCATATATATTATTGAATGAAAATTAAGTACTACATGGCTTTTCATAAATTTAGAAACGGGATATTATTGAATCTTTAAACTCGATTTCCACCTTTTTCAAGATTTGCTAAACGGCTGCCAAACTTCAAGTTTCTAAACTGGAAAGAAAAGTTGATGAAAGGAAAGGAAACAAAAATGATAAAATTACTTAAGAGATAAGATTTCCTCAAGACTTGGACATTAATATTCTTTGCCATTGGGGAAACAAAAAAATCAATCATGCTTTGTCACTGGAAGTGGACATAACAAAGCACTTTCTTTACAAAGGGTTCCCTACTTTTTGTACCTGCGTTTGGGGAATTAAGTTTAAACTTTTGTGGGCAGTAGCTTCTTAAAGGAGTTTAAAGGATCATTTGATAAGTGAAGTACAATTTCTCAGTTCAGTGTGGTTTACTACCTCTCTATTACAGATGATGCATTATATGAGCTTCCATGATTCTTGAAAAGTAGCACTACCAAATTGAATTTATTCCATTCTTCCTAGATTTGTTTCAACTGCAATAGTTTTGACATACTCTGACAGTGTTTATAAAACTTGTGAAGAGGTAACGGACTATGCATCCTTGCCACACATTTTTGCAAAAAGGAGGAGACAAAGTTATCCGGACATTATGTAGCAGTAAATACTGAAAATGGTTTCTCCTTTGATTACAAAGTTTACCATAAACAATTCTACAATTACATCAAGCAGTATGCTATATTTATGAAGTCCATATCACCAATACTCTTTCTGAAAATTATTTCTTTTTGCCAGAATGCATGGAACTAGCTTCATAACCCTCAGTTAAGTAGTCATCAGGTTACTAAAACAATCGGAGAAAATATTTTTCCTAAATTGTGATCTATTATCCTGCAATAAACTTTTTTTTTTATTAACCAAAAATACCAGCCTAGGATAATTAAGCCAATTTGTTATGAACTACAACTTCATTTCTCAATAATATTCATGCTCCCTTCTTTTCTTGACACAACTAGGGGCCATTAGCAATCAGCATTTGATAACTATGCTTTTATATTAAGTGTTTCACCTTGGAAGTCCTAATAAGATACTTAGTTATTACCCATGCGCAACGCCAAACTAGGATTAACTAACAAGTTCAAGGAAAACCAAAGCTTTACAATAAATTGAAAAACATTACAAATCAAATTCTAACTAAACAAACTATTAATATTTAATTTGAAGACTCTGAGGCTAAGATTTCTTATATGTACAGATGAGGCTAACCGGCAAATTATATAAGTGCCTCCTCAGCCAATAATATTCCACAAGCAGTAAAGCACACACATCCAGATTAATGATTGAGCTCCCACTCATTCCCTTGCATGTCAAGTAAGAATTCATCTAAAGAAGAACTGCACTAGCATCAAACAACACCAAGCTAATATACAGATATAATAAAGCTGAGGTTATCTGACCCACTAAGTAACACTGCCAATGTGGATTATTCTTCTTATCTCAATTGCTTGTAGCAGTTATAGGCAACGGCGACTGACACAGCAGCACAGGCAACAGCAAGAGCAGCATAAGTATCTTCTTGCTCCCAGCCATCAAGCCATGTTGTCAAGGAAGGAAACTTGCGTGAAGCTCCTTTGCCACAATTGATCCGAGAAATTACAGTTCCACTGCTCTTATTATCAGCTGAGAGCTTCGCCTCCGTCTCAATGACATCAGGGTCCTTTCTCTTTTCCACTAATACACGATTCTGACAAAAGGAAGAGTTTCCAATTTCTTGGCAGCAGCTCTCTCCATTTGATTGAGATCTACAGCAGCTCACAGAATTCTCTTGAGATCTACAAACTGCAGCGCTTTCTTCCAAATTCCTTATTCCATTCAGCAAAAGTCTTTGTTCTTGCTTTTCTATCTGTTCACTTTCTGATAAGCCCATTTGACCCCTGATGGCAATGTTAAAAAAAGTAACCAATACAAGTCAGCATAAGTTACACAGGGATCTATGCTTGAGAGTTATCAAAACTGAGTTGCCTGCTACATATCCCTGTATAGGATTTCAGCAGGCCAATATCAGATTTCACAAGAGGGGGAACCTGTCACCCGAAGGATAAGTTTCGTCCCATCACAAAGAAGGGGCAGAAAGAGATGTTATTGATATGTCATTGGTGAAGCTAGGGTTTCTGAATATTCTGGGGTAGAGAAAGCAATACAATTGCAAGAGGAACTATCCATCACATATACTTCGTTTTAGTTACAGCTTAAATTTGAAGTTTAAGTTCATTTGGCTAGGAGAACATACTTTAAAGTAGCATAACTTGTAAATAGAAAGTTTAAACAGTCATGAGTCAGCAACAGAACTGGCAGGAAATAGGTGCCACTTAACGATGTATGGAGCGAAGCTGTCATACCACTTCTTGCCAGACCACAATTTCAATTTGAAAATATGGAAACCAAATTTGACTTATGGAGGTTTTATTCCAAATATCAGGATAAAGATAAAATCATATATTAAACCCTTGACAGAAAAAGGGTGTATAGGTCTAGGTCTATAAGTAAAGAAGCCATTTTCGAAAAATAAAGCGATTGTCTCATTTGAAGAAATTTTTTGAATAAAGAATTTAGACATCCTCAAGGAGTGAAAGAATCTCGTTTGTATTAAAACTAATTTCTGAGAAAGCTTTGAATTTTGCACGTTGATTCTTCCGTAAACTTTCATTTCCTCTCTGAATTTCTAGATATTGTGACTTGCAAATGACAAAAAGCCTTGTGAATGTAACTAAAATTTCACCTTTCTTGGCCTACTCCTAGAAACTTTATGTAAAATTTACTTCTAACCCCTCAGGCCCAGCCACTGCACCCAAAAGACCAAAAGCCAGCAGAAGAGAGAGAGCCCAGCTATTGTCTTTTAGAGAATGAAACTTAAAAGAGAAAACACAACCTTTTAACCAAAACAATAAAGAAATAAAAGCATAATAGAAAATAATAACCTCCATAATGAGTCAAAAATCTCCCCTTTCATGATATGCTGTTGAAGCAATAATGGTACATCATCCGGGGTAACATATCCATACCTACATATTTTAGTTGAAGAGAATATTAGTCGGCTAAATAATCAATATAATAAACAATGGTATAAAGGTATTTCAAGATTTTAAGCAGTAAATAAAATAGAAAGTTCTATCACAAAAAGGAATTTTAATAACCACACAGATCCTCTCCGTACCAGTGCCCAGTGACTTCTCCATTCATGCTTGATCCAAATATAATGACGTTTCCTGCATACTTATGTCCCCCAATGTGTGAGCAAGGGCTAACAAACACTTTACCTTGAAGACCATGTAATTCTATCTCTTCCCTGAATCTACTGACCAAGACAGGTCCACAAACCCCACATCTACGATCACGGGATCCATGTGAACACACAAAAACATATGAACCTTTCAATGCTTCAGGGGTTCCAGGAAGCCATTCTCCATCCTTCACAAGAACTTCTTCAACAAATGTATCAACGTCAAAATGTGTTAATCTCCTGCAATTCCACTAAAATTTGTTGTCGACAATGGTCTTGGGGAGGGAAAACAAGAGAGAACCTTTATCATGGAAAATCAGAAGTTGCAAAACAAAAACTTGAAATAACCTGTATCTGATCATGTCAGGAAAGATTAACACATCCCCATTAGATGTTTCAGTCCCATCATGACCCTCACATATCGTTAAGCGGGTCTAGCAAAGAGATAAGACCAACACAATCAATCAACAACATTCAATATAATAGTTAGAAAAAAAAAAAGTAACACCAACTAATTTCAAGTGGATCATTCATTTCCCAACCAAAAAAAAAAAAAAAAAATTTATAAGACCCAAATCAAAAGCTTACATAACCAATAAACCAAACCCATATGGGACAGTACCTCCTTCTTCATATGGCTCTTTTTTGCCACGACGGCTGCATAGAGCAACCTGGGTAAACGATCGAACTCAGCAGCCTCGATTCGCGGTGGCCAAACCCGAGGGTTCTTGTAGCAGAGGAACAAGTGGCGTTCATACAACTCAACTGTGCCAACGAGGGGGCTTTGTCGGAAATCAGGGCGCGAGAATCCGAACTCGGAATCGGCGGCGGCGGCTTCGCCGGCGGAGAGAAGACCCTCGTTCTGGAAACTTCCGGAGGCGCTTCTTGGGTCAGTGAGGTAGCTGTCGAGTTGGTCGGAGACAGTGATGGGGGAAGAATGAGAAGAGGATGAGGGGATTGTGAATGTGAGGGCTTCTTCTCTCTCTCTGTTGCTACCCATCATCGTCCACAACGTTAAAGTTCGAACCTTTGAGACCAACAACGAGTGAAGAGAATGAACCAAGTGCTCTCTCTCTCTCTCTGACAGGGTTGAGTGTGTGTGTCTGTGTGCGCGCTTTTTCCTCTTTCCTCTTTTGAGGGGTTTGATGATGTTGGAGAAGGCTGCGTTCCTGTGCTATTATGACTAGAATTCAACGGTGAGATCGGGTCGGCCATGGGGTCATATGACACGTGTCATTCAGTTGTTGCATTTTGTCTAATGTACCAACCAAATCGTCTTGTAATAAAATTTTATGGGAAATAATTTGTTTATGTAGCAGGAAAATACTTATCTTATGTGGTAAAAATAAGATTGCAAGTGGGATACATAAGCAAGAGGAGAGAGAGAAAAAGAAGAAGTGGGACCCATGTAGTTTTTGTGCGTGTAAAAAATTTAGTTATCTTATGTAAAAAGTAATAAATATAACCCAAATTTTATATGAGAAAATCATAAATTAAATGACACGATTATTTGTTATATATATATATATATATATATATATTTTTTTTTTTTTTTTATTTGTTATATTTAAGCATTGAAAAATCTATTTAGATTTAAATTATTTTTAGTAATCTCAGACAATTTTTCTTGTCGGAATTTCGTTGATGGTCAAACCATCTTATCGTGTATAATAAAACATATTTTCGATTTAAGTTTGATAATATTTTCTTATTTGTAACATGTTTTCAAGGAGGAATTGCTTCAAGCAAAGTCTCACTTTTTCTTTACTTTAAATCAGGAATAAAGCATCAAGTAAACGAGAAGAAGAAGAATGGACTAGATAGAAAAAAGTTGCAGGGTATAATTATTTTAAAATTATTATCATCATAATTCAAATAGTTCACCATACTACCAGACATGATACCTCAATATCAGCTGAAATAGCAATACATGAAAATCTACAACTGAAGTTCCATTTATTAAATACACCCTGAATTTGTAACCAAACTATTCACATTCAAAATTCTTCTCCCTCAGACTATGATGACAAAATCTGATCGCATTGGATTCAACTTTCATCACAAACCAATATGTTTCTCTCACATTAATGAGCTGCACAAAGCTAGAACAAAATTCATACAGGATCCTCACCAGGCAGGTAAGAAGGAGATCCTTCCTCAACCCGGTTCTTTTTCCTGCTGAAGATGCCACTAATATTAGGCAATAGAACTTTTTTTGAAACTGAAACAACATCTTTTTCTAACTTCCGCACCTCCATGTTCTTTGGAGGTGGATTCTGCTGAGGATATAATTCTAATCCTGATGACATCTGCGCCAATATTCGAGATGCAGCTTCTGCTGCTTTCTTCTGTTCTTTCCTGCGCCATTTTGTAAACTCATTATCCACTTCTTTCTTTGCTGCTTCAGCTATCTCAGCCTTTTTCAAAGCTTCCTGAGTTGCAGTCTTTATATCCTCAATCTCCTTCTGAGTTGTCTTTAACCTTTTCATAGCCTCATTTTTACCAGCCTTCACAGCTTCAACCTGTGCTGCAGCAGCTGCGACTTTGATGTCCGTTAATTTATCAACCTCTTCAACCTTACGACTTAAGAACTCAAATTCTTCCCTTGAGATTGTAATTTTAGCACTAGATTCAGATGTTGAGGCACGAGCAGCATTAGTCCTCTCATATAAGACCCTAATCTGATGAAGAGCACTTGCTTCTGCCGCTTTCGCTGCTTCTGCTTCTTCCAGTGCTACTTTAAGCTTTATTTCTGCATCTTCTAATGCAAGTTTAGTAGCTGCAGCTACCATCTTCAATTCCGCTGCCTTGTTCTTCATATCTTTTACTTCCTTCCGTGTATTTTCAGTTTTACACGACAACTGTTTCCATGACAAGATCATTTCCTCGGATGTTCCTCTAACTTTAGATTCTTCTGCCAAGTAAACTTTGAGCTCAGATACACTCTTCCGGAGCTTGACATGCAGATTCCGAATAATGGATTCACTTTTGTATTCTTTCTCCTTCAATTCAGAGTGCTCTCTTTTAACATTCTCCAGATCCACCCTAAGAGCTTCCATTAATCTTCTAAGGGAGTTATCCTCTTTCGCTACTTTCTGCAGTGATTCCTTAGCATCATCAAGCTCCAAGGTGACACTTTTCACAGAGTCCAAGTCTGATGTCTTTTTATTTTCCATTTCCTTTTGCAAAGTCCTGATTTCATTCACTGTCCCAGTAAGCTGCACATCAAGATTTTTGTTGAGCTCTGGATTGAATCCCTTCGTTAAAGCAAGCAATTTCTTTTCTGATTCTTCGAGGGCTGCTATATATGCTTGTCTTAGAACATTTTTCCCAGCTAACATATCTGCTTGCTTTTGATGTGTCTGGACAGATGCAACCTTCATTTGCTCAATTGATTCCTGTAAAGCTAAAATTTCTTTAGATCGCTCAGATTCTCTTTCTGCGTTTTCCTTCATTGCATCTTCAGCTTCTGCTGCTTGCTTGAAAGCAGAAACTCTTGTTTCCAAGGATGAATCAAACCCCTTATGTATTTGCCTCAGTCCTTGCTTTGCAACATCAAGGTCTGTAATAAAAGATGCATACCTTTTAACTGCAGTTTCTAATTTTTCTTTCCAAGCACCATCGGTTCCATCAGGTTTGCCACATTTTTCTTCTTTAAGCTGTTTTGCTCGACTCTTTGAAGCATCTGTTGCCTGGATCGCTAATTTTCTAGATTCACCGAGAACTTTAAGCTTCTGTGACAGACCCTCAACTGCTCTTTTAGAATCTTCAAGCTCCAGTAGGACTTGAGCCTTGGTAGTTTCTGCATTCTTTAGTTGTTTCTTTAATTTGTTCAGCTCATTCTGGGGTAAGTGGAGTTGTGTCTCCTTTGCCAAAACTCTCTAATGAAATAACAAAGCTTATAAATTGTAAGATGCAATATAAAAGGACAAAGTACATTCATAGCTAACCTTGAAGGGAGGAAAAAGAAAATAATGACCAGATAAACTTAGTTAAGTGGTGGGAAGTGAGAGCAGCTTGTCCAATTAGAACACCATGAATAGACTTATCCAGTAACTGATTATCTAACAGATAGTTTTGCATAATATGGCATTAGAAACTTGACCTGCATCCTAGATCCACTAAAATTTCAGTCTAAACCAAAGAATTTTTTTTGGAGAATGTGGTAAATGAGGATATGTCATTGATGAAAATCATACACATTAATGAGGACATGTTATAGGCTATTGAGTCAAAGCACAAAGACTGGATACTGTTGAACTGATGTCAAATTTTAATGATCTAATTATAATGTATAGGATTTTAAGCTAATTAGAACAAATGTTTCCGAAATTTTTCATATTTCCACCCGCTCAAACTTTTTCCATCAGAACACCTAGTGGAATCACAAATTTAGTTTCATAACTTCTACACCAGTTGTAGCAAAGAAATGTAAATAAATATATATACATCAATAATATATTAATAAGCATTTTTGTATTCGGCTCAATCCTTTTAGTTAAAGACTGTACCGAGTTTAATTGCAATTAATTAGTAGAACGAACTAACAGTAATTTTTGTATTACAAAATATGCAAATATAAATTTGATATCCTTCTATCATACTTCTTGATTGCAACTTCAGACACATATTTACAATTACCATAAGGGATTTATAGTTTAGAACACATATAAATACAAAAACCAGATTTACCTCAGCAGAATAAGGTCTTGCCTTGTTAATGACAGATTTTTGACCAGAGAAAGCACCTTCACCAAATAGAGAAACAGAATCTTTAACAGAATGAAAAAGTGGACTGGTGTCAATCTCTCCAACCTCTGGTTTTGTTGGATTAGGAGAGTCAGTAGCACTTTGCCGGATTTTGGCTACCATTGTGCCTTATATTCAAATATAATAATGGCCTCTGAAGCCAACCTGATAAAAAGCAATATGTTACAACTTACAAGAAACAAACTGAAAGAAAATTATTACCAACACAACACATTATACTATCAAACTCTAAACAATCCCACATTTCAAATATCTCTTTTATAATCTACATAAAGACAATAACAAAATAGCTTATTCAGATTTTTTAACAAAAACCCATCAATAAAACCGCATCAAAAACCTAAATTATATCAAATTTAAGGTTTTTTTTTTTTAAAAAAAAAAACACATAACTGTAAAGACACACACACTCACAACAACAACAATACTTTAAACAGACACTCCGAATGATATGGGTTTGTTTGAATTAAAAATCGAAAAGATGTTTAAAGAGAAATATTGCATCAGCAAGTGACGCTGAGAGAGTTAAAAGGGAGTAATCATGTACAATCATTTGTATTCAAAATTCAAGTCCCTGCTTCTTATTCATGTACCTTATGGACTCTGATGTCTTTGTTGTTTTATACAACAAAGAAAATTGATTCTGTCAAAAAAAGGTTTTAGCAGTGGTACCGTCCAAGAGAACCCTCAACTCAACAATGACAACGAACAAAGGCAATTTTTAATTTTAAAAACAATGAAAGAGATGGTGATAGATATTACAAAGATGGCAAAAAGGCAAGGCCGTCTTTTTGTACGGGAGATAGCTTATTCTATCCGGCTACTTTTGCCTAATATCTCCAATATCATTATATTAGAATATTAAGAGGACAAAAAAATAAATATTAGTTAAGATAATTTTATTATTTACTTATTAAATAAATTTTACTAAAGCATCATTCATTGATATTAGGAAAAAAAATATGTGTTATTTTAAATAAGAGAAAGAAATATATCATAGAGAAGAGAGAATAGACAAAAAAAATAAAGATGTAGGTGACATCTCTATGTGGTAGTAAAATAACATAAGTTGTGTCGCTTAAAAGGAGAAACACTTTTATGGGAGGAGTGCTATTTTTTTTTTTCAAAAAAGTTATCCAAAAGACCTATAAGTCTTTTATTAATAAAAATTATGAAAAAAATAAGAAAAAATATTTATTCTTTTAAATAATGGCCATTTTAGTTAAAATTGGTATTTTTTATTTAAAATTTAAATTAAAAAATACTCATTTTCCCCCTTTATGATTTCTATTGGGTATTTTTTTCTCTCACTTAAAATAACACAATTTTATACCCTTTAAAAGATCAAACATCAATCCGAAAAAATAAATAAAACAAGTATATGGTTAAAAAAAAATTCTTCCCGCTTTAAGCCCGTACTAATGAGAATAGAGGCGAGATTTGTAAAGAAATTATTTTTTAGAATGTAAAATCCTCTTGTCACAGAGAAACAATTTTAGCATGGTTTTTCATTCTCTTGAAATAAATATATGATTATTAAAATAAAATTTAAATAATAAAAGATTTTGCATCCAGGAAAGATTCTCTAGGTTGGAGAAGCATCATTTAGTAGATCTCTTGGGACAAAAATCTCACAGAATAACATGTCAGGTGAATATACATCATTTTATAATCTTTGCATAGTGCTAATGGTGGGGATTGGAGAGGGGACATTGGGCGTCTATGACTATAATATGTATTTAAAGCTCCATTAATATTGTTGTGTTTTCAAATCTTTGTTAATTGCACGTTGGGAGAAAACTTCCCCAATGTGCCACGCATTACGTTCCGTTATTATGTTTTGTCGCGTGATAAAATATGATGAATCCAGCTGTACCAATCCAACTAATAGGCCCAGTCGAACTTATCATAATCGTTTGTACTAAATTTCTTTCAATCATTCCTCACTTTTTTTATTTCTCTTTATATAAATTACATTAAATTAGCATTATTATTTTGTTATTAAATTAATTAATTTAAATAGTAATTAATCGAATAAGTAATATGTATTTATATCGTGGTATTTTAATATTCATACAAATTAAAAAATTAAATTTATTATTAATAATGAATTTCAATGATTAATTTTTCTATTTATTTGCTAATTTTCCAAAAAAATTCGAGAATCGCAATTTATTAAATCCCATGTAGTATATCATCTCAAGATAATTAGGAAAGATAATTCATTGATTACCAAAAAAGAAAAAGGGAAAATTCATATGATTAACATTTAACGACATAAACACATTACTACAAACAATCGGTGTGCAGCTGTTAACCCAACTAGAATTTTATTGAAGTGGGTGGTTTTATTTTTTGGAGATGAAGTAGGTGGTTTATTTTAATAAAAAGAGTGAAGAATTTGATTACCAAAAAAAAAAAAAAAAAAAGAGTGAAGAATTTTAATTGTGAAAATTAAGAGCAGTGAATCTCCCCAATACCCTTTGGGAGGGGTTTAAAATCTTAATCTCGGATCCGTCCCGAATCAAATTAGTTGCGAAGCAATGAACCGATTAAAATATTTTAAAAAATAAATAAATAAATAAAGAGCTTGTATATGTTGACATATGCATGACAGATTTTTTGCATTCACATAAAATAAACAAATATAAAAATAATTGCATCAATTTTGGGAGTAAAATCACCCTTTTTTAGGCTTTTTCAATGAAAAGCAAATAATGTATTTGAATTAATAAAAAGCGATATATTAGTAAAATTATATTTTATAAAAAATAATAATACTAATTTGATCAATTTATTAAAATAAATATTTATATCTGAGCATTATTTTTTTCAAAAAATTGAAAAAAAAAGTCAATCATTTAATTATTATTACTGACAATAAATTTAACAATTTCAAATAATTATTTATATCTACTCCAAGCCATGTCAACAATTTCAAATATTGCAGACAAATGTCTTGATACATATCTGAATGACCATCAGTATAAATGTCAACTATAGTATGCTATGCTGCATTGGTCATAGCTGTATGACCATCATTATCCTTACCTTTAATAATTAGGGTACGTTAGCCAACGAATGTTTTTGAAGTAATGATCAGTTGCCAACGAAAGCACTCTTATCAAAATGGAACCAACCCCGCCGAGTACACCTGAAAATCGATAAATCACTAAATCGGTCATATAAACCAATCGGTCACACATCAGAATCAGTATGACCCGATCCGATTCGGCCAGTTTTCATAAAAAACCGGTGACACGGCTCGATGCTCCAAAAAAAAATTTCAAAAATTTTTTTCAAAAAAATCATAATGAACACATTTGAATTTTTTTTTACTTATTGACTTACATAAGTTATGTACCTACAACACTAATATTATCTCAATTATGCACTATGCAGAAAATTCTAAATTAATTTATAGTTAGAGATGTCATTTTCTGATCCTAAAATCCCATATCATGATCATTATAATTTTGTTTGATTTTTTATTGAATAATAATGTGATTTATTATTTTTTATATTAAAATATTTGAAATTTTTATCATTTTTTTAGATATTTGAGTATGTTTATAATTTTTTAATATAAATTATAAAATTGCATATAATTATCGGGTCATGCGAGTGACCCACTGGTTGAACCAGTGACCCAATCGGATTAATGACCGAACCGGTTTTGATAATATTGATCGAAAGTGTCATATTTCCATGTTAACCATGATTCAATAAATAAACAGTGATGCATTACATTTCCAAACTGAGCCTAATGTTAAGCATCAACCTACAAGATAATATCATTTCCTGGCCTCCATAGCCGGACAAGTTTGTCATAGAATGAGCAAGTAGCTATCAGTGGTTTGGTTCTCCCACCTCTGTGATTTGCTTCTCCTTTCTGCCAGTCTGCTCCGTATGCAAGGGAATCATGCTTCTTGTAAGTTTCCAAAACTTCAGCTTTGTCACCTTTAATGACAACAATTGCAAAACCATTGTGCATGCATGCAGCCAAGACCAACCCTGGAATGAAGGGGTGGTGCTTCACCCTCCAAACTCCTCCCCCTAAGCTAATTGAAGTCTCATTAACAGGTTTTGAGATTGATCTCAAATCCCATACCCTCAAGAATTCATCATAGCTGCCAGTTAATAAGCTGTTTGGGTCATGAGGACTCTTTTCAATGCAACAAACGCCCATTTTGTGGACTTTAGAGATCTGGAATACCAGATTGGAAGGACTATCCCGCAAATCCCAACAACTGAACTTACAGTCATCAGAGCCAGTATATACCAAATTTGGCTGGTGGATATCAAAGGAGGTTGTCCAAAGTTCAAAATCATGTGCCTTCCACTCTTCCTGTATTTCCAGCTTGGATTCAAGAAGAGAAACAATAGATACGGAGCCATCAGAAAGCCCAACTGTGATGGATGTGGATGAAGGGTTCCAATCCAGGTACAGACACATAGAGCTACTGATTTTTTCACTTGTCATCTCTTTTAGGTAAGTCCCTGCCATAGAATCAATAACAAATCTTAATATAATATAACTGGGCCAAAGAATGAGAGCACATCTCTTTAGCAAAATACAAACTTGAAATAAGTGAATATTTTGTCCTGCCTGAGTCCGTCAATAAACATCAGTACCTAGACACAAATGCAAGATTTCTATGCCTAACATAAGGGGGCGAACCAGAGCAGTGGTAAAACTGTTCCTTCATGACTGAAAGGTCATGGGTTCACCAGGAGAACATGTCAGCCAAAATTCTCTTTTCTCTGTCAAATTTTTTTTCTCTCCTCTGATGTTTAATGTTTTCATTTGTGGGATGCTCCACCCACATAGCGACATGTCACTACGTTATCTACAAACAAGAAACTTTGATATGCGGAAGGTAATACTAAAATTTAACTGTAGTGAGGGGTTGCATTAATATATTTAATAGACAACCAATCCTCCCGAAAAATGATTAACAGCATATCCAGCTAGCTGTCAATTTCTGACATCTCCTTTGCATATAGAGAAACAAAATCTTAGTTCTATAATTAAAAAACAACTGCCGCTAACAAAACTAACAGGTAATTGAAAATTTTATAAGGTCATGTAATAGGTGTAAGTATATTTAAGCATTCAATACTAGGAATAAAACCTTCCATTTGGAAATAGACGGTAATAAAATAGAAACAGATTATGATCCTAGAGATAGCCAAAAATGGGAACCAAACCTGATATAAGGATGTCACAAATATCAGTGTCATGGTGTGTTTTTTAGACTGTGTTAGTAAAGATGTAAATGTTAAGTTTCACATTTTTATACTTTCCCAGTGATAAGTAGTGAACTGTCACTGAATATGTGTCTGCAGGTTATTTCCACTGACAATTTATCAGATAAGTACCGAACAATAATTCCTAGTATAATGCTTGTACACCACACATAAAACAGCGTGTTTAGACTGTGTTAATAAAGATGTAAATGTTAAGGTTGACATTTTTATACCTTGCACTCCATTACAGCAACTCTCCAGCATTTTAATCCTCAAGTATCCATCAGCATCTGCTTGAGCCAAAAAAGGATTGGCATGCATTCCGGGTGGATTCCACTTTATGTCAAAAATCCCAGAAGTATCCTCACTATAAACCATGTCAAGGTGGCCTGTGTCCACATCAACATTGAAGAGTGAAATGCTTCCAAGTCGGCTAGGCTCACCACCTTCTTGTAGTGTGTAAGTAGATGCAGCTAAAACATTGTGGTATGAATTATGTGGACAAAACTCCACAGCATCAGCATTACCATCTAAATAGCAATGTGCTATATCCATGCCAATACCAACTGATTCCCCAACTAGCTCAACACCAACTACGCATAACATAACATAACTTATGAGTTATCAAACTGTCTTGGATCAAGCTTAACACAAATGTAGACCACGCACACCCCATTGGAAAATTATTACAAAGCTGGAATAGAAAACATGAGAGTAATAAAAGTGAGAATTTGACTCAAGTTCATGCAGAAACGATTGAACGGGAAATAATTTATTAAATTAATGTCTGGCTTTCAATCTCATTTGATAATTCCTCTGCCGTATTTTAGATGTCCCAAAATATCACAATAATACTGAATGAAACCGAAAATAACTAAGCCAAGACAGAACATAGAAAGAGGAAAGGAACATATGACAAAAATCAGAGTTGATTGTTACAAAAAATAAAATAAAAATCATAGTTGATTATGGGCACCTTTAGGGAGAATCAAAGGGAGGGTCAGAGACAAACAAAATCAGCTTCAGTCTTCAGAGGAGCACCATAGCCGCAACTTCATGGTGTCTTTCCTCTTCTACTGTGAAACGTTAGTGCGATGTGTCGGCTTTTCGATTGAACTTAATTTTTTGGACCAAGCATAATTTTTTGGGTCTATTTTGCATTGTATTTTGGGCTTTTCGGTTGAATACAATTGTTGTTTGCCATCAAGTCAAAAAAACCACACAAAAAAATAAAAATAAAATAATAATAATAATAATAAACAAGGGGCATAATTTGATCGATACCCGTCCTTTCTATTTAAGTCCGGATAGTATAAGGCGGTCTGATTATATAAAATTTGATTGAATTTTAATATTATTTAGCGTTTGACATTATATAAAATATTATGTTATATAACATAATATCATCTAATATTTAGTAATGCACTGTATAATACTAAAAGGATAAAAATAAGTATTTTTTAATAAAAAAATATTTTAATAAAGAATTTATATAATTCTTCAAAAAATGTCATATGATATTAATTTTTATAAAAATCTATTGATCAGTGTGTCCAGAAAAATAAATTAATTTTTATAAAAATAAAAATATTCAATATTTTAAAATTTAATATATTGAAAAATTAATTTTTTATTTTAATATATTAATATTAAAATAATATATTAATTTTTGAAAATTGCATTGGTCAACGATTTTAATACACTAACCCTTATGAGGCCTGATCCCTCCCCGTAGGCCGGATTAAGTTATACATCGTTTTGATGTATTAAGGAATTATGCTGTATAAGCTTATACTATACGATAGTCACACCAAACAATTGAAAATGACATAACGTATAATATAAGCCCATATTATCATGTCTTATACATCACACCAACAGGCTGTAATAAATGCTTAGAGCATGTTTGGTGCATAGTATTGGATAAGACCTGATAGCATAAGATCTGATAGTATAAGACCTGATTAGATTTTAATGATATCCAGCATTTGGTATGGTATTGTATAAGACAATATCTTCCAATATTTTAAAAATTAATATATTAAAAAAATTATTTTAATATATTAATACTAAAATGATATATTAGTTCTTGAAAATTGTACTTATAAGCAATATTAATACATTAATCCTTATCAAGACTAATCTCTCTCCTTTAGGGCGGATTAAGTTATACATTGTTTTGATGTATTAAGAGGTCCTGCTGTATAAGCTTATATTATTCGATGGTCACAGCAAACAACTGAAAATATCATAACGTATAATATAAGTTTATACTATCAAGTTTTATATGTCAGAGCATGGCCCTTTAGAACTCATATTGAGTATCGTATAGAGCATCATAATAATTCTTCGAAGAATTATTCTCTTCCCTAAGACAAAAAGTATCACCGGTTAACCTCCAAAAGAAAGAAAAAGTATCATCGGTCAATTCAAAGAAAGGTACACAAATTAGAAAGCGAAAATTAATGATTTTTTTGGGAAAAAAAGACCAAGTGGACGGATTATACCAAAAAAATAATGAACACAATCCAATAAATCCATATAACCATTGCTATTTTAATGGGTATAATAGATTAGACCAACTGGCAAAGAATTGTCGGAGAATTAGTCATAATAGATTGGATCAATATCTTTTTTCAAAAAATAAAATAAAATCATTGCTATTTTAATGGTTATAACTTATATATATTATATATTATGTTTATTGTTAAATTATATATATATATATATATATATATATATATATAATATATATATATATATATATATATATTTTGGGCAGAATCATTTGACATCGGTGTCAAACTTTGAAATTTGACACCAAATTCTAACCGTTGATTTCCGTCAATCAATGGTTATTATTTATTGGGAATTAATAATTAATTAATAAGTTTGATTGGGAAAATTAAAATCGTTGATTGATGGAAATTAATGGTTAGAATTTGGTGTCAAATTTTAAAATTTTATTATTTATTCCTTAAAGAACACTATATTCTCACCAATCTCTCTCACACTTTTATATTCTGGCACTTTCTTTTCTCACAATATTATACACCGCTTTTTTTTTTTTCAAACACTTGGTTGAAAGTATATTTTACTATGACATTAAGTATTATTATTTATAGATGGACTAATCCACTTTGGTGTCATCATTAGTTTCAAACCATGAATTACATGATAATGTCTCATTATTGCAAATTAAAATTGTGTTTGTTCGGTCCTAGAGAACCGTATGATAATATCGTAAGGTATGCGCTCAGAGATATCCTATGAATAGGTATCTTGGTTGGCTTATAGCCAATATCCCAATCATTGTGCACAAGTAATAGGCTTATAGCCGATACATGGGCGTGTGCACAGTGTGGACAGAAGTAGTAAATGAGTTCAGCGTGTGTACTTGTGATTTTTAGCCTCTTATTTATAAGGATTACCTTCATAGGCTTGGACCTTTGAGATCTCCCAATTGATATGAAATTTACCTTGATTGATGGGATACGGATCTTATCCCTTGATCCTCTCTAGATTATATGGTTGCGATATCCCTATCCAATCTTGTTAGTAATAGGGTTGTTAGGATATGGATCCGATCCATAACATTGCTTATGAGAGATAAAATATGTCAAATGAGATGTTATTGAGTAGATTTCAAAAAGTTATTTGGAATCAAAAAAAGAATTATCTGATTCGAATACCCGAGTCAAGAGCTATAGCCTTCCGAAATTTTACATTAAATTGTTAACTTTCTGTGACATGTGTCAGCACCAGACGAGTCACGCCTAAATTAGGCGAGAGTGACTCGTGGATGACGCCTAATTTAGGCATGACACACTGCAACACACGTGTAAATAATTTCAAAACACCAATATGTTCATAATTTTTTATTTAAATTGCAATTGATTAATTTTTTTGCCCAGTTATGAGGATCTATGTTGCATCGACAATGACATAGGACACGACACAATACGCTAACACCTTAATTCTAAAAAATATCATGTTTCGACATGTTAGGACACGTTTTGATATTAAATAAATTTTTAATAATATAATTTATATTTAATACATATAACAACTCATAATAAGTCATATATCCAATCAAATATTCAAATTCCATAACATAAATATAAAAAAAAATTATACCTTGTTAATTTTTCTTGTCAAATTCCATAACAAAAAAAAAAAAATTGACTTATAAATTATTTTTTCATGTTTAGTTAATAAAATAAAATTTAGACCTAAAAATAAAAAAAATATGTCAGATACGTGTTGGCCGATTCAGTAAATTTGATTATAAAAGCGGTTTCCATCATTTTAAATTAAAAGAAGAAAGTATAGAATGGACGGCTTTCACAACACCCTTAGGGCATTTTGAATGGTTAGTAATGCCTTTTGGGCTTAAAAATGCACCAAGCATATATCAAAGAAGAATGGATGAAATTTTCCTAAAACATAAACAATTCTGTATAGTATATATAGATGATATTCTAGTATATAGTAAAAATATAAAAGAACATATAGGACACTTACATGTAATATTCTCTGAGTTTGTTAAACATGGAATTATAATTAGTAAAAAGAAAATGGAATTAGGAAAGACTTATATTAAATATTTAGGATTAGAATTAGGAGAAGGTACTATGAAACTACAACCTCATATTTCCCAGAAAATTATAGAATTTCCTAAAGATTTAAAAGATTTAAAAACACTACAAAGATTTTTAGGATTGTGTAATTATGCTAGAAATTTTATAAAAGATTTTGGTAAATATTTAGGGCCATTATATAGTAAAGCATCAATAAAAGGACAAAGATATTTTAATAATGAAGATAAAAAATTGGTTAGACAAATAAAAGAATTAGTAAAAGATTTACCTCCTTTAACATTACCACTTAATACAGATTATAGAATAGTAGTAACGGATGGATCAGAGTTAGGATGGGGAGCTGAGTTGAGAAAAAAGCCTAATAAATATTCAGAAAAAGAAACAGAACAAATATGCAGGTATGCTAGTGGTAAACATAAAGTAAAAAATCTTAGTGCTATAGACTATGAAATAGAAGCAGTAATTAAAGGCTTAGATGCATTTGAAATTTTTATTGTAAATAGAGAATTTACTTTATGAACTGATTGTGAAGCAATTGTAAAATTTTATAATAAATTAAATGAAAATAAACTTGGAAGACGAAGATGGTTAATATTAAAAGATAAATTTATTAATCATGGTTACAAGATTAATATTGAACATATTAAAGGAGAAGATAATTATATAGCTGATTATTTATCTAGAACTATAACTAATTCTTGATTATAATTTTCAGATGAAACCAGGAGACAGATCTAAAGCAGTTATGCATAATCAAGAACAGCAGCAGCTAGAACAGAATCTTTATCAAAGATCAGTAGAACAAAGAACTATAAATAGTTTAAATTTTGGTAATGTTAATCTTCAGATATATCCTAGTTCTAATATATCTTTTAGACCATTAGCAGGACAAACTTTTACTTCAGAACAGAAATGTATTTTAGATAACTTATGGGTTTCTTTTAATAAAGAACCTAAAGATAGAAAACATTTTATAGCAGCCATGAATGCCTTAGGATATACCTTTAATTTAAGTCAAGAAAGATTTCGATTTTACGTTGTGTTTGAAGGTAATAATCCTGGAGTCTTTAATTCCTGGATAGATGTTATAGAATCCACCAGAAATTTTAAAAATCCAAAATATAAAGGTTTCCATACAATAGATGAAGCCTTTTCTGCTGCAAGATCTTTTTTAGGTCCTCATTTTCATATACATCCTTCTCTCAGAAATTTTTCTGAACCATTACCATATCTAAAAGCTTCCAGTAGCCAGACAAAAGTCATATTTTGTGATCATTGTGAAATCCTATCCAGAACAATTAGAAGTCTTAATGAGGAAAGAGAATATCTTAATGGAGAGAGAGACTTCTTAAACAGATATTTATATTACAACAAGAAGTAGATAAACTTCAGCAAAAATCTTATGGTTTCCCGTCCACAAAAACGGGTGAGATATGTAAGATTTTTGTGGACGGGAAACCATAAGATTTTTGCTGAAGTTTATCTACTTCTTGTTGTAATATAAATATCTGTTTAAGAAGTCTTTCTCTCTCTCCATTAAGATATTCTCTTTCCTCATTAAGACTTCTAATTGTTCTGGATAGGATTTCACAATGATCACAAAATATGACTTTTGTCTGGCTACTGGAAGCTTTTAGATATGGTAATGGTTCAGAAAAATTTCTGAGAGAAGGATGTATATGAAAATGAGGACCTAAAAAAGATCTTGCAGCAGAAAAGGCTTCATCTATTGTATGGAAACCTTTATATTTTGGATTTTTAAAATTTCTGGTGGATTCTATAACATCTATCCAGGAATTAAAGACTCCAGGATTATTACCTTCAAACACAACGTAAAATCGAAATCTTTCTTGACTTAAATTAAAGGTATATCCTAAGGCATTCATGGCTGCTATAAAATGTTTTCTATCTTTAGGTTCTTTATTAAAAGAAACCCATAAGTTATCTAAAATACATTTCTGTTCTGAAGTAAAAGTTTGTCCTGCTAATGGTCTAAAAGATATATTAGAACTAGGATATATCTGAAGATTAACATTACCAAAATTTAAACTATTTATAGTTCTTTGTTCTACTGATCTTTGATAAAGATTCTGTTCTAGCTGCTGCTGTTCTTGATTATGCATAACTGCTTTAGATCTGTCTCCTGGTTTCATCTGAAAATTATAATCAAGAATTAGTTATAGTTCTAGATAAATAATCAGCTATATAATTATCTTCTCCTTTAATATGTTCAATATTGATTTTGTAACCATGATTAATAAATTTATCTTTTAATATTAACCATCTTCGTCTTCCAAGTTTATTTTCATTTAATTTATTATAAAATTTTACAATTGCTTCACAATCAGTTCGTAAAGTAAATTCTCTATTTACAATAAAAATTTCAAATGCATCTAAGCCTTTAATTACTGCTTCTATTTCATAGTCTATAGCACTAAGATTTTTTACTTTATGTTTACCACTAGCATACCTGCATATTTGTTCTGTTTCTTTTTCTGAATATTTATTAGGCTTTTTTCTCAACTCAGCTCCCCATCCTAACTCTGATCCATCCGTTACTACTATTCTATAATCTGTATTAAGTGGTAATGTTAAAGGAGGTAAATCTTTTACTAATTCTTTTATTTGTCTAACCAATTTTTTATCTTCATTATTAAAATATCTTTGTCCTTTTATTGATGCTTTACTATATAATGGCCCTAAATATTTACCAAAATCTTTTATAAAATTTCTAGCATAATTACACAATCCTAAAAATCTTTGTAGTGTTTTTAAATCTTTTAAATCTTCAGGAAATTCTATAATTTTCTGGGAAATATGAGGTTGTAGTTTCATAGTACCTTCTCCTAATTCTAATCCTAAATATTTAATATAAGTCTTTCCTAATTCCATTTTCTTTTTACTAATTATAATTCCATGTTTAACAAACTCAGAGAATATTACATGTAAGTGTCCTATATGTTCTTTTATATTTTTACTATATACTAGAATATCATCTATATATACCTATGATGCACGGACACGGACACGGGACACGGGACACGACACGACACGACACGCCGACACGTTAATTCTAAAAAATGTCATATTTCGACACGTTGGGACACGTTTTGATATTAAATAAAATTTTTAATATATATAATATAATTTTTATTTAATACATATATGAGTCCATAATAAGTCATATAATCAATCAAATATTTAAATTTCATAACATAAATATAAGTATAAATAATTTTTCGTACTTTGTTAATTTTTAATGTCAAATTTCATAACAGAAAAAAATTAATTTATAAATTATTTCTTTTATATTTAATTAACAAAATAAAATTAAGATTAAAAAAATAAAAATAAAAATAAAAAATAAAAATAAAAAAATAAAAAAAACGTGTCCGAGCGTGTCCGAGCGTGTCCCTAAATGTTGACTGCGTGTCCCCAAATATTGACTGCGTGTCGGAACGTGTCGGAGAGTTGACCGCGTGTCCCCAAATGTTGACTGCGTGTCGGACGCGTGTCCGAGCGTGTCGGAACGTGTCCGTGTCGGACACGTGTCCGACACGCAAATTTTAAAAAAATTTGCGTGTCCGTGCATCTGAGATATATACTATACAGAATTGTTTATGTTTTAGGAAAATTTCATCCATTCTTCTTTGATATATGCTTGGTGCATTTTTAAGCCCAAAAGGCATTACTAACCATTCAAAATGCCCTAAGGGTGTTGTGAAAGCCGTCCATTCTATACTTTCTTCTTTTAATTTAAAATGATGGAAACCGCTTTTACAATCAAATTTACTGAATATTTTACAATCTTGTATATGAGAAATTAAAGTATCTTTGTCTGGAATATTATATGCATCTTCTATAGTGTTATCATTTAGTCGTTTATAATTAATGACCATTCTGCTTTTTCCTCGAACTATTTCACTATGTTTCTTTACTATAAATGCTGCTGATCTGTGTCTAGTATCTGATTTCCTAATTAATCCTAATTTACTCAATTCTTCTATATGAAGATTAAAATCTTTTTCATCTATCATAGTATGTTTAATACTTTTAGTAGATATTCTTATATCTGGATTTTTCAATTTTATTTCACATATAGGTTTATCTATATCCCAATATTTTAAGGGGTTATCTCCAAATATTTCTAATTTTAATTTGCAATCTACTTTTATTTCTTTTAATAGTTTTTTATTATCACATATAAATCTTATAGGTTCGGTTATCTTAGAGATTTCTTTACTTTGTTCTCTCATTTCTTCTATTTGTTCTACACATAACATTTGTGGTTGGGAGCCTTGATATAAATAATCTTCTAATCCTTGTAATCTTTCATTTTGTTTTGTTATTATTTCTTTCAATTCACTTATCTCACTATATAATATGGTAATATGATCTTGCAATGCTTTCATTTTCTCATAAAATTTTGCATGTCCGTGCTTTACAGGTGAGAATGGAGCAATTACCGATGCGAGAAAAGAACCCTTTCAGCCATGTTCCATTGGATCCCTAAGGATATCTCCACATGATGCTGCGCCAGGGTTCTACTGCAATGAACACAAAATTTGTTACCACGTCCACGTCCTGCATTAAATCTTTCAGCATTGGAACATTCACCACGATTTCAAAATACAGGTCTTTGTTGTTCAGCCAGATTGATAATTGCTTGGTTTTCTATTGGCTTATTTGAGTTAACTCCAAGATTCAAACGTCTTTCCTGTTGTACTATCAAAGAAAACGTTTTGTTAATATTTGGAAGTGGTTCCAGTAACATTACCTGTGTCTTCACATGCTCAAATTGTTCATTCAGTCCTTTGAGGAATCTGACGATATAATCACGTTCTCAAATTTCTTTGATTGGATTGGATTAAGAGCACCACAAACACATGTTGGGAGAGGTTGTAAGCTTTCTAGTTCATTCCACAATGTTTTGAGATGTGTGAAATAGTCTGATACCGTTCAATCTCCTTGCTGAATCTTGGTAATGTCGTCCTACAAATCAGAGATTCTTAATATGTCGTTATGAGAAAACCTTTCTTTGAGGTTGTTCCATACATCAATGGCTTTATCCATCCATAATATGGATTGAGCTATTGATTCGTCAGTTGATTTGTGGATCCAAGAAAGGACCATGGTGTTGCATCCATCCTATGCTAGGAATAATGGATCTTCTTCGGTAGGTACCACCAAGCTACCATCAACAATTGCTAGCTTATTTTTAGATCGCAGTGCCATTTTCATTCCTCGAACCCAGGTATGATAAATTCTTCCATCGAGAGTAGGATATACCAATATCAGTGAAGGAAACGGGGCGGAGCCCACTTTCAAAAGCGGGGTAAGGCGGGCTGATTCATTTTTTGGCGGGTTAGCGGGGCAGTGAAGGATTCATATCAGTGAGAATTTGGATGTAGGTAATATTGATCGGAAGGACTTGTTATGAATTCTTGAAGATTTGGAATTCGATTTGCCATGGTTATAAAAGAAAGAAGGAGAAGAAAAAACAAGAAAGAAATTTTTTGTACATTGTAGAGTCTTATATATCAGTTGTACATGAATGATTACTGATATGGATAAAGCGGGAAAATAACTAACAGTAAAACAAACTCCTAACTAATTTTAACTAGCTTGTAACTAACATAAAAGCTATACTGCCTCACACTGTCACGTGGTATTATATTGGTTAATAACTCATATTAAGTATCTTATCCTATGAGTATCATTACAATTCCTCAAACAATTATTGTCTTCCTTGAGACAAAAAGTATCCTTGGTGAATGAAAAAAAAAGTACGACAAGTTAAGAAAGCAAAAATGATGACGATTTTTTCAAAAATCAAAATTAAAAATTAAACCAAATTGACGGATTCGTTCAAAAAGTTATCGTATACTGAAATCAAATTTGTAAGTAGTTCATCCTCACTTACCTATTCATGTCCTAGAATTATTAAAGATCAATTGCCTATGAAGTATGCGAGGTTGGTGAGTCCGCTATACCGTTTTTGGGGTTAGTTTAATGTTGACACAGGCCTTTCCGATAATACGAAAATTTGGACATGTTACTTGTAAATAGCGTCTAGTACGAGAGATATTTTTTTATAGAGAAAAAAATATTTTGAGGAATATGGTTAGAATTTTTTTTCACGAATAACTTACTAAAAGGTGTTTGGTAGGTTCAAATTTATTTAAAAAATGTTGGGTTAATTCTATTGATGTTATGGTAAAATAAAAATACCATGTATCAGATGATATTTTTATTTGAGAATATCATGTGTAAATTGGAATGATGAGAAAAAAAATTTGTTGAAATTATTTTCAATTTTTTCATACCAAACGTTAGAAATAAATTTGCCCCATCCCACTTTTCCATGATTTTTACAAAAATCTCCATACTAAACATCCCCTAAAGGAGTCTAGTATAGATGAAGATAGAGGTTATTTTTTTTTAAGATGGTAACCAATGTCCGAAGTTTTTTTTTTTTTGGATTACATCCGGGTATCCCTACTGCCGATAGCCATGAGACGAATGTCCGAAGTTCTAATGAATTTGACTAATTCAATTTTGCCTTTGTGCTTCTCCATACTTCCCTGAAGTTATAACTCTAAGAATTTGAATCCAGTATCATCTAAGCAGGTCAAATTATAAGATCTAATTTGAACTTGACCAACAACTCTTGAGGTGAAGAATAAATTTTCATTTCTGACTCGTTTTTTTTTTATTTTTTTTTATTTTTTATGATACATCATTTCTGACTCGTTTGATACTAATTTAAATGTGACTTTCATGCTGTTACTAATTTTGCTAAGCTTGAATTCCTTAATTGCCATAGCTTCTCTGATTGCATCGTCATTATCTGTTAGTAAATTTCCACAACAAATAAATTAGCATCTGTTTGATTTATTTGATAGTGAATTTAGTACTTCTGTTTCATGCTTTTAAGATATGTATAAATGGATCCATCTTCCTTGCTTGATCACTTTCTTTTAGAGTTCAATTCTATATTATTATTATTAGGAATAATCTTATTGGAGTTGAAAATATTCATAAGACTAGCTTTTCTAAACATAATCCTTTCAATTTCGTATTATAGATAGATGAAGGATATTCTCACTACCAAAATTTTCTACTACCAATTTACTACCTATCTAATCATCATTAGATTAATATTTTCTCTCTCCCCAAAAACTTTTTAACATTCTCTCTCATTGATCCAATAATAATATGATGGGTAGTAAGTTGGTAATTAAAATATCCTCAATAAGATATATTAATTGGGATATGTTAATAAAGAAAAATCATGAAATGAGTCATACGTTGGTCTATAATTTGATAGCGCTGTTGAAAAACAACCCCATAACAAATAGTACTTGCTGAATAAATACATGACACATATACGATTTGATAGCGCTTGACCGTTGAATGAATTATCACTTTATTCTCGTCCCAAAACTATACACGACATATGTAATCATGTATTAATGTGTATATCAGTCATCAGTCAACGACTAAATATGAGCATATTTGTGTATAGTTTTGAAATGAGGATAAAGTGATAATTCTTAATTTAATTAGGGGCAAAAAAGTTTATCATCTCATATTATTGCATGGACATGGATGAAAGCACTTTTGTTTTATTTTATAAATTACATGTATTCTTCAAAAAGAGGTAATTTTGTTCAAGCTAAGAACATTCACGTCATGATAGAAACATCCACATCATGGTAAGATTTGCTATTCTAAAGAGGATTATTTGCATGTATAAAAATTTAAAGGAAAAAGTATCTAATATTATTTTATACAATTTTGTCTAATATTTAATGAAATTATATCATTTTGGATTGAAAAATTAAAAAATTAGAATGATAAAGATTATTATAACCCATACATAAATTAAAATTATAAACATATCATGATTTTTGCCATAAAATAATATCATTTGGATAAACATTATATAAAGTAGTATAAAGTAACTTTAAAAATGGTTTTTATAATTCTCATGTTGAAAAAGAATTGAAATCTTATGTTGCAGAGATTAAAAACACGTGCGACCATGTGTTAGAAAAAATTATATGTAGGATCCATGCCAACACGGAAATTGAAGGGTGTGTAGGAAAATTTAAATTCTCATATTGAATATGAGAATTATAAAACTCTTTAAAAATAGGAACCCAAACTTAAACCAAAAATCAAAATTAAGCAGAATCAAGCCTATACACTTGAAACAACATCATTTAATACGAGAAAACAGGGAAATGCTCTTTGTCCAACAGTGTGCGTTAAAAAAGTAAGAAACCCCACTTAAACGAGAATAATAATAAAATAAAATAAAGTAAATATCCTTTTGCATTTGTAAGAAAAAAATATGATTACCATTTTAATCTCTTATAAAAAACATAATTAGTCTTGAGGTCCCTAAGAAATTCAAAATGTATTTATTTAGTTAAAATTGTGATCTCACATAAATTTAAAAAAGATCCACATTATTTCCTTAAGAGGACTAAAATTGATCTATCTTAAATTTCATAATAACTGTATTTTTATTAGCACATAAAATGATATTTACTCTAAAAAAACTAGGACATGAAAATAAATAAACAAAATAATATGGATAGAAATATCATAAAAAAAAAATTGTTTTGGGAAAATGGAGCGGTCTACTTTAAAAATTCTCCACTTAAACGAGATGTCACTGTCGATTCGGTGGTTGTGTTTTTTGATTTTGGCAATTAGAAATTTGTACACGCGCGGTATGAAATTGTAAGCTATCTGCCGTTGGAGCAAAGTTTATATGCTCCCTTCCCATAAATGATTCGGTGGGATTATGGTCAGACAACCATAAATGATTTGGTGGGACTATGGTGAAAAATAAAATAAAATTGAGGAGAGATGAGAAAAAAAAAAAATAAATTAAGTTAGGTGTCAATATTTTAATGGAAGGAACATAGTGATTCTGGATCACATTAAAATTTTGTAACAAAAAAAGGGAAGTTTGTAACAAAAAAATAAAAAATAAAAGGGAAGTCCATTTCAGGAGAGATCTTCCATCAAAATGGACTAATTTACATATTTTATATCATAAGTGAATTACAAAATTATATTTCAATTTAAAATCTTAAAAATATTAAATTTATAAGTTTTTCCAATAATATAATATTTATTTAATTTATTTTTGTTTAATATAAAATTTCACGAATTACACTTAGATTGCTGATAATGATTTTTTTTATTTTTATAACAATGATATCTATTTTTGCTTTGTCAAAAAACATTGCGCTTAAACGTGGATCCTACTCAGGTGCAAAATAGTTATCCTTCAAGTTCACGCATATTTAATTTGAGAGATTAATATTTAAGAGATGAAATTATCTCTTATACATATAAGATATATGAAATTCATGTGAAAAAAAAGAAAAAATATGAACTTTTATGTATCTATCAATAGGTAAGAAATAATTTTATTTCTTACAAATTAAAAGACATTAATTCCTTATTTTTATTCCTCAAAACAAATGAGTCGTAATCAAGTATGCCATCACGTGATACTGATTTTTTGTTTTTACTTCTTTTTTTTTTAAAACTTTTTTCACTTTTTAATACGGGGAATGTTATACTTATTATTTTTTTATTTTTTATTTTTTACCATCAAATCTTAATCGTTGAATTTTCATCAATTTAACGGTTATAATTTATTGAAAATTAATAATCAATTAATAAGTGTAATTCAATAAATTATAACAGTTAGAATGACAGAAATCAACGATTAAAATTTGGTAGTAAGAAATAATAAAAATAATAATAAATATAATCTTTCCTATTAATATAATGAAAACATGTTATAATCTCATTTGCTTTTTGGCTTTAATTAACAAGACATTTAGACATTAACCCATTTGTTTATGGTGTTTGCATTCATCATTTAACATGACACAAAAAAATTTCCTACACACATAACATTTTGTGGAGTCCATATTTTTTAAATCTCTATAATATTATACAATCATTTTTCCTACAACATAACTCTTATAAAACCCTTTGCTTATTTTTCATAAGAAAAAAAATATCCAGAAAGCATTTTTCTCCTCTCTTCTGTTAGCCCTTATCAACGTTTTTTTTTTTTTTTTTAACAAAGCCCTTGTCAATATTTATTACTAAAATAATTAGAATTAATCGAGATTTTCGCGTACCAATGTGAGAAAACAAAGTGTCTTTTTTCCTCACCAAAAAAGAAAAAAGACACTTTTCTTATTAAGAAAAAAATATGCTTCTGTTATCAAAAAAAAAAAATTGCTTTTAAACAACTTTTTTACATGACTAAATTTTTTTATTATTAAATAAAGTGATATATAAAATGTTGAAAATAGTCTCTCTCATGTGTAATTTGACATGATCATGTCATGTGGAAAGACTTTAACCATTAATAATTAAATTAATCATGATGATTGTGTAACTTTCTATCTTTATAATTTTTTTCTCTCTTTTCTTATCACCATTAACTCGCGCATGTATGATTATGATTGACCCACATGACATGATTATGTTAATTAGCACATGAGAAAATAGACTCCGTAAAACGTTAGGTGTCATATTTTTGTCATGATTCCTTTTCCTTGGGTCGCCGAAGATCCAAAGCCGCAAAGCGCCATGAATCTACAATTAATAAGAAATGCTATCTGCAAATGACTTTTGAGGACAATCATTCAACTTATTTATGATAGCATTTTAGAAATCCATTTTAAAAAATTTTAATTTTTAATTTCAATGATTATGTTTAAGTAATGAATTAGTATGTTGTCAATCTATTTATATATAACAAAAAAATTTAAGATAACTATTTTTAATGAAATTTGTTTTCGGTGGGTATTTTTTTAAAGAAACATTATGAACAAATATTAAACATCAAATTAACGATAGTAAGCCAAATTTAAAAATTATGAGTACTGTGGGATGAGTTTAATTATTTTCATTAACCCGTGTGCATAGTTACCTATTCTAAATAAGAGCCTAGACAGAAAGTTATTGTTGTTGACTTGTTTCCATCATAACGTGCATATTTCAAACTCGAATATAATTGCCTTCCCTGTAGAAGATATACTTAATACTTAATTTATCTTTGGATCTTATTTAGAACAACAGTTATCATTTTTTTTCTTTATCTTTAATCTCATTTATTGATATAAATTTAATTTAACAATAATTAAAGAGATAGTGAAAATAATATATATATATATATATATTTATTTATTTATATATGAGGATATTTTTTTAGCAACGGCTGCATAGAGCTGCTACCTGCAGCTAACACACATGGGTTAAAATAATATATGTATACACAACATCATTTCTGCAGCCGTTGTATATACAACAAGTCATGATACGGTTCTGTATCTTGATTTATTTTTTTTAAAGCAGTGAGGTCCACTTTTTTGTATTAGCCGCAGTTTGAAGATAGTAGCTCTCTGCAGCCGCTGCAAAAAAAGTGTCCCCATATATATATATATATATATATATATATATATATATATATATATATATATATATATATATATATATTATGAGGTAGGATCCTTTGACACGGTGTCAAATTTAAAGTTTGACACCTCATCCAAGAGCCGTTAGATCAAAAAATATCAATGGTGTCACATGTCTACAAATCAGAGTCGTTGATCTTTTTTTATCTAATGGCTCTCAGATGAGGCTTCATACTTCAAATTTGACACCGGTATCAAACTTCAAATTTGACACCGGTGTCAAAGGATCCTACCTCTATATGAGGTAGGATCCATCGACACCGGTGTCAAATTTGAAGTTTGACACCTCATCTGAGAGCCATTAGATAAAAAAATATCAACGACTCTGATTTATAAGCATGTGACACCATTGATCTTTTTTGATCCAATGACTCTGAGATGAGATGTCAAATTTCAAATTTGACATTAGTGTCAAAGAATCCTACCTCATACACACACACATATATATATATGGGTTTATATTTCTGCCGCTACTGTACGTGCAACAATCAAATACTTACCACATATATACTTGGAAACATTAAATGCAAGGAATTATAACCATATAAAGGATGAAAACATTAAATGTAAGAAAACATAACCATACACATGTCGTGGTTGCCATACGTAAAGCGGCTGCAGAAATAATTTTAATATATATATATATAAATAAAATGTATGTAAATCAAATACTTGGCGCAGGCGCATTCTATTAACTATGAAAAATTTTAATATACTCCAGGACCATTGTGGTCCTTCTATTTAAAAGTTGACACGTGTATTAAATCATTTTCTTTTCTCTCTCATCTCTCCTTGATATTTTTTATCTTTCTCTCGCCTCAGTCCCACCCTATTTTTTTATTCCCGAACTAGTGTATATTCACTCATTAACTAGAGCCGTTGAATTATCTGTAAATATATAAAAAGTATGTGTTTATCAAAAAAAAAAAAAAGAGTATGTAAGTAGTAATTTATGTAGCATTTTGTTGAATATATGGATAATATATTTTATTGTGATCTCTCAGTTGGCACGCGGAGAGTGTTGTGTCTTTCTTTCTCTTTATCTCAAATTCCCGGATAGAGAGTAGGACTTTATATCTTCCTTCCCACACAACACAGCACAACACAAGACAATCTCATCAGAAAAAGCAGAGAATAGAAAGAAAGAAAGAGATGGGAGAAGAGGAGAGGGTTCCTTTGTTTGAGACAAAAGAAGCAAGATTCCGAGGAGTGTACAAGATGTTAGCAACAACAATACTCGGAGGTATCGGTTTGATTTGGTTGTACAGACTAACAAACATGCCAACAGGTAAAGGTGAAGGCAGGTTGGCTTGGATCATTCTTTTGGTGTCGGAGGTGGCTTTTGGATTGTACTGGATAATCACTCAGTCTGTTCGTTGGAGAATTGTCTATCAAACTCCTTTCAAACATACCCTCTCACTCAGGTTCTCTCTTTACTTTATCCTCTTTGAGCTCTTTCAAATTACAACTATTATTTTTAACAAATAAAGTTCAACTAGTTATAAGTTTTATTTTTAACTATCCTAATCTTGTGTTTGGTTCCATCTCCACCACTGACAATATCTGTCAAATATTTTATGCAAAATAATATAAAACGGTTTAAAATCGATGCTAATTTGGTATTTTAGTTAAACTCGATTTAGGTGCGGTTTATCAATTTTGTACGGTTCAAGTGCAGAACAGATTCTTTTATGATATCAGCGATTTCGATCTGGTTGGATTTTTACAACATTTGTTTAGAGTTTGCATTATGGAAAATGATCTCTTCTTCTGCACAACAAAGAATTTTTTCCCTGCATATGCTTCTATACGTGTGTCAGTTTTTTATTTTGTTTTTTAATACAGTAGGGCCCACGTCAGTTTGTGTCCACAGAAGAAGTTATTATCCTTTGTATTATGCGATTAAACTTTGGGAAATAGATGTGTTATGTTGTGGAAATTGGTTGTGTCATGCTATAGACATAATTAATATGGATGCTATCATTTTACAAAAAAATGATAAGGTCCACATCAATTGTGTCTATAACATGACACAACCAATTTCCTACAACATCATATATTTATTTCCCTTAAACTTTCTACTATAACTCTACATAAGTATGTCTGATGATAATTTAAATACACTTGATTCGATTTTTTTTAACTCAAACAAATTACTTATGAGGCAATCCAATTTTGTATCTCCAACTCATTAAAAAAAAAAAAAACTATACCTAAATGGAGAAAACTGTAGGAATTGCAGAGGTCCACAAGTCTCTGCTTCGGTCAGATCCCAAAAATCACCCTTTTATACCTAAATTTTGTCAAACCACATGATAAAGAAAAATAGACACCGTGGTGAAGAAAAAAAAAAGTTTCGATCTTACGTGTAAATTGGACGAGACAGATAGATAAGACGAATGAGGTGAAGACGAAGACGGTGTGTTAAAATAAGAAGACGAAAACGGTGTGTGTTATAACAGGCACTATAAGTAATTTGTCTTAGTTAAAAAATATTTAAAACTGTACCAAAAAAAAAAAAAAAATTTAAAATTTAAAATTGAGATAAAATGTAAAACACATTTATTATAATAGAATGCCGTCTAATCTATTAATAATAATTCTCCCCCTACCTTAGCCTCCCTTGACCACCCAACGATAACCTTTCAAAACCCTATGAAAATTAATAAAATTTCTTATTTAATGTTTATTCATTTCTTCATGATTAAATATCATACGAATTCTAATTTCTTTATTTTTAATAAAATAATATGTATTGTATTGAGAAGTCAATTCATGTTAAATTGACTTTCCAATTCCTTTTTTTTAGTTTTTTTTAGATTTCTCATCGAGAAGGTGATTTAGAAAAATAATAATTCCTTAATGGTCTTTTCTTTTTCTTAATAAAAGTTGGAAATTAAAGTCGGTTTTCTTCCTAACATTGTTTTTTTTTTGTCGAATATTGAAAAAAAGAAAGTTTTAAAATAAATTTTAAAAATTAGTTTTTTATAATGGTAAATGATTGGCCATTTACCAGAAAAACATATTTAATTAAGATATAATAATTATTCCTGAATGTTAAAAATGGTGAAGAAAATTTAAGATCGACGTAATATTATAAATAAAGAAAAAATATATAAGAAAATGAAACGTTTTATGAACGGTGATTTTTTTTTTTCCCTCTGTTATTTGTCAATATGTGAAGTCGTATCTTATTGGATAACAACTTTCCCTGGTAGTTTCATCTTTTGTTTTCTTTTATTTTGGGGCTCTTTAACCCTTTTGTTTATTAAAAATAAAGTTAAGGCTTAAGGAAAGATAGGACTCAACATTTTTAGAGGGATTTACATTTGATGTAGAACTGGGTGTTGAAATGTGTAACATACTTTTGGTACTGTAAAAATATGCATACCTTTATTAAAAATAGAAAAAAATGGGATTAGGTGACAATAATTATAAAAAAAAATGATTAAAATAAAAAGAGTTGATTATATTTCTTTTTTCAAATTCAGTAAAAAATATACTGAATCCTCAGTATTACTAATGTATCACAAATATTTTCTGAGATGTGAGGGTGCATGAAATATATGTAAGTTACGCATATATTCGAATTCTAGGGTTCCAATGTTGACATTAAACGTATTAAATGTCCTTCTTTCTGTTTTTATACATTTTTTTTTCAAAAAATAACCTTACTCGTTATATATAGGAAATATGACTTATATAGGTTACATTTTATATATGAAATTTATTGGTAAGAATTTAAAAATATTTTTAAATATAATTTTTAAAAAATAAATATTAAAAAAACTATACTTAGCAGAGACGACTTATAAAAATGAGTTATATATTAACGACTTTTCCTATTCTGATTACTTTTTTTAAAAAAATTGCACTATTTTTGTAATTTGAAAATAAAATTACATTATTTTAGAAATAAAATTGACATGTGACCATTCAGCTTGTCATAACATGTGACAATTCAGCTTGAGATAACATGTGACATGATAGAATTTTAATATGAATACGACAAAAATTTTAAAATGGATCAAATTAAGCTTTTGACACAAATATGGGAGTCACTTATTTCGCAGCTATACACAATATGACACGAGTAACTTGCTGATCAATCTCAAAGTGTGTTTTACTTATTATGCATGTTAACACAATCCGACACAATATGAATAATCTACCAAATTCAAAATGTGTTGTTTATAATACAGTATATTAAATGTTACTTTCACTAATATGGTGTTGATATAACCCTATAAGAAGATTAACCTGAATTAGTTTTGTTTTTGCGGATTGATACGTAACATAACATGAATTTAAAACAAGTTGAACTAAATATAAATATTTTGTATTATGTTTGTGTCTTGGGAGCGAATAGTTTTGAAAATTATCATCCCTACACAAAATGTGTATTCAATACGGAAACATATTATATATATACATAAAGAAAATAAAGATAGGGATCGGATTAAAGTAAATTAATGTCTCAGATTCCATTCTCATAATAATGTGGGGTATAAAAAATAGTAATTAATCGTTTGCGGCAATATATTTATGAGAGAATTCTATTATACGAGGATAGTGAGACCCAGCATATTGCCTGATGATGACTTATCATGGTAAGGTTCAAGCTTTGTAATTATTTTTAGCCGTTTGTATTCATCATTTAACATGACACAAAATTTTTTTTACACACATAATATTTTGTGGGGTCCACATTTTTTGAAGAAAAAAAATTAAAGCACGCAAAACGAATCTCTATAACATTACACAATTACTTTTCCTACCACACAACTCTTATAAAATCCTTATTTATTTTTTATAAACAAAACCCTTATTTCTAAGGGTTTTATATCTCTCATTCAACATGAGAATTGAATTCTCATGTTGTAGAGACAAAAAGCATGTGGGACCCGTATGTTAGAAAAAATTATGTGTAGGACCCACGTTGGCACGGAAATCGAAGGATGTGTAGGAAAATTCAAATTCTCATATTAAATGAGAATTATAAAACCCTATTTCTAATATGTACAATCTTCATTTTTCGCGATTACTTTGAAAACACACATAAGCCAAAAATTAAACTGGGATTATTATGGGTACAATTTGCTGTATTATAATTTATTTTTTCAAGTCATTGTTACGAGTACAATAGTGAAAAATTGAAAATACTAAAAATTTTTGGTACATTTGACAGATATGATGAAGACAATTTACCAGCAGTGGACATTTTTGTGTGTACAGCTGACCCAATACTCGAGCCTCCATGCATGGTGATTAACACGGTATTATCGGCGATGGCGTTCAATTATCCTTCGAATAAATTGAGTGTGTATCTCTCTGACGATGGAGGGTCTCAGCTAACATTCTATGCTCTCTTAAAGGCTTCCGTTTTCTCAAAACATTGGGTGCCATTCTGCAGAAGATTCAATGTCGAACCCAGGTCACCGGAGGCATACTTTGCCGGTCAAAATTGTAACACTAGTAGCAGTGAGTATCGCCAAGCATGGTTATTTATCAAGGTAATTGCCTTTTTTTACACCATATAGAATGAATATCCTTTCTTAAGCAATAAGCTAATGTTTGAGTAATGTGTGTGAGATCACATGAAATTCTAAGAGTTTAACAAATAAAAGAATATTAAATGAAATATATAATATTTAAAATTTTAAAAAACATTCAATATTTTTTATTTAAATAGTTATGATAAGCAATACAAGTTACTTTTATCCCTTATGATGTGTCCGAAGATACATCCTTTAACAAATATTTAATTAATTTAAATGCTACACATTTTTTTGGGACAACTTTACACAACTGTATTAGTGTCTCTATTTCAGTTTTTTTGCTTATTTTAACAACTTCGCTTGCAGTAGCTGACCATCCACTAGGTCAAAGACATTCTTTAAACAAAAAAAATTGTTTAACGACTTAATTAAACCACCAATTTGGCTTTATCTATTCAGCATTTTCGACCGTATGATGTTAAATAAATGAAGAGGGTTATATTTACAAACTTTTTGTTTACAAACTCTTACAAACTACACTAATGTTTTGCTGGGAGAACACTAAATTGTTCTATACAAATTCTTACAAACTACATTATATTTTCACGAGTGTACATAGTATAGTTTATAAAAATTTGTATAAAAATTTTTGTAAGCTAATGCTTCCCTGAAATAAAATCTCCCTGGACATGTATCATTGTATCGTTTGGTTTTTTAAACAAAAAATCCAATTACGTGCAATGTGCACAATGGTACATGCATTACAATATTCTTTGATGGACAGTTTCACGATATTCCATTAAATAATTTTCATGGCAGAAATTATATGAAGACATGAAAGGTGAGATTGAATCGGCTGTAGCAAAGGGCAAGATTCCAGAGAATGAAAGGAATGAACACATAGGATTCTCAGAATGGAATCCTAAGACGACAAAGCAGGACCACCAGCCTATTGTGCAGGTATCACCGTTTTAATTTTCAGGAAAAAAACAAGAACAAGAAGAATTCAAGTTGAAAGTATCTGACTTTTATAGTCTTTTCTACCTTATTTTTCAATGTAACACTTATTCTTCATGTTATTTTTCAGATCATAATCGATGGTAGGGACACAAATGCTGTAGATGAAGATGGAATTCAATTGCCAACACTCGTATACATGGCACGCGAGAAACGACCCAACCACCCTCACCACTTCAAAGCAGGAGCTATGAATGCTCTGGTTAATAATGATAATTGATCAATCTATGTTTTTATGCTGATGATCCAAGTTGATTAGCCTACTAATACAAGTTAACAGAAAAGAAAAGAAAACACTAAGTTCACTTTTCCATCTAAAAATGAGTTTAATACTTCAGTTATACTTAGTAGACTGAAAATAAAGTGGCAGAAAGCCTTTTTAAATTAATTTTTATTGTATTTTTCTTTTTTTTTTTGGGGAAAGTTGCCACTTATTTTGTTTTGCATATTGATCTTATTTTTAAACTGTACATTTCATTCAAATGCAAAGACTTTTTTCACTATTATTTTGCTTTATTATCATATCAAAGTTTCGTTCTGCAGATTAGAGTGTCATCAGAGATAAGCAACGCCCCTTTCATCCTCAACTTGGACTGTGATATGTACCCAAATAATGCAGATATAATTCAAGAAACACTATGTTTCTTCATGGATGAAACAAGAGGCCCCGAGATAGCTTTTGTGCAATTTCCGCAGAACTATAATAATATCACTAAGAATGACTACTATGCAAATTCATATCCTGTGGTCAATGAGGTGGGTAATAAAATAATGTAACTACTTTGAGCCTATAAATGTATATATATAAGGATGGACTAACACCAAATATTGGGTTTGATTTTCTTATGTGCATATAAAGTTTGAGCTAGCTGGCATATGTGGACATGGAGCATCCTTGTATTGTGGAACCGGATGTTTCCATCGAAGAGAAAGTTTGTCAGGAACTTCCTTGAGAGATTACAGAACAAAATGCTACAATAAGCCTAAAAGAGAAGATAACAGAACAGTCAATGAATTGAATGAAGCATCAAAGGCTCTTGTCACTTGCACATATGAGCAAGGCACTCAATGGGGGAAGGAGGTTTGTGTTGGTGTTTAGCTTTTTGGGGAAGGATCCCTTTACAAGCTTTTTTTACAAATTACAGTAAGTATGATCAGTTATATACTCTTGATTGAAGTATGACCGGTCATATTTAGTATAGTTTGTAACAGTTTGTAAATATAACATTTCCCTAGCTTTTTACCTCTAAAAATTTTAATAATTGATAAGGCATATGAATTTTGCAGATGGGATTAGTATATGGTATTGCTGTGGAAGACATTGCTACAGGACTTGCTATCTCATGTAGGGGTTGGAAATCGATTTATTACAATCCAGAGAGAAAGGCTTTCATGGGTGTAGCTCCAACAACCTTAGATGTAGCTCTTGTTCAGCACAAGAGGTGGTCAGAAGGAATGTTCCAGATTTTCTACTCCAAGTATTGCCCTTTCATCTATGGGCATGGAAAGATAAACTTGGGTGTTCAAATGGGATATTGTATTTACCTCTTATGGGCTCCTATGTCCCTTCCTACTCTCTGTTATGTCATTGTTCCTCCTATTTGCTTATTTCACGGCATTCCATTGTTCCCACAGGTTGTCTCTCTCGTGCTGTAAATATGATCTTTGATTCCTTAATTTTCTTGCACTTATTTACCTCAACTATATGTTGTTTTCACTTTGCAGCTTTCAAGCCTATGGTTCCTTCCCTTTGCATATGCATTTCTTGCCAACAATGCCTTTAGCTTATGTGAGCATTTGAGCTGTGGTTCCACAGTGAAGAGTTGGTGGAACTTGCAAAGAATAAGGCTCTTCCGAAGGACCACCTCGTATCTCTTTGCTTTCATTGACACTGTGACCAAACAATTAGGACTATCGCAGACAAACTTTGATATCACAGATAAGGTTGTCACTGAGGAAGTTCAAAAGAGATATGAGGAAGAGGTCATTGATTTTGGAAGCCCTTCAATCGCGTTAACCATAATAGCAACAGTGGCATTGCTAAACCTTTTTGGTCTTGTTGGGGGAATTACGAGGATTGTGATGGATTTGGAATTCAACAGGTCAAGCCCATTGATGATGCAGATTATGCTGAGTTCATTAGTGGTAATGGTCAATTTGCCAGTATATGAGGCTCTTTTCATCCGTAGTGATAAAGGGTGCATATCATCCTCAGTCATGCTCAAGTCCATTGTCTTGGCTTCGTTGGCCTGTTTACTAGTACCTTTCATTTGCTAGTATTGAAAGTGTGGCGCACCAGTGATAAAAATCTCTTATCAGTTCCTGTTTTTTTTTTTTTTGGCTTCATTGGCTTAATGCTTAAAATGTGCGCTTTGGTTATCTTTAAAGTACTTTGCTTCCCAAGAATCTAAAAACATATCTAGCCACTATTAGTTTTTCAAAACGAACATTGAGTATTCCAAATGTTAGCTTCTTTGAGGATTCTTGTTGATCCTTCCTTATTTGCAATTATCTACATGGATGGAAATATATAATTGCAAAGGATTTGCATTTGTCATTTAACATGATCACAGACAAAGTTTCCTATACACACAACATTTTGTGAGGTCCGCATATTTTGAAACAAAAAAAATTACGGCACGCAAAACGAATCTCTATAACATAACACAATCATTTTTCTTATAAGATAACTTTTATAAAATCCTAATTCTAAATATACCACTTTTTCAATAAAAATGGGTTTTCACCACGATTTGAAACCCCCCTCCTTTTTTTTTTTTTTAAGTTAACCTAATCCTAATTATTTTTTTGAGTGCGGAACGTGATAGGTATGAATATATTTAAACTCTTCCAAAAGTGGTATATAAGAACCGAATAAAAGTAGTTTCCTTTTCACTTATTGAGCTCTTTGTTACCAACTGAACTATCACCATTTGGTGAAATTATTCTCTTTTGGCATCTTGTTTATCACTAGTGTTTATATGTTCACGCCAACTCTCGGGTTATAATTAAGGGAAGAGTTATATTTATAATTTTTTTATTCTACAAACTACACTATGTTTTAGGGATAGGCTTTTTGACCACTGTAGCCCTTTATTAGTAATTATTTACCGAATTGCCCTCGATTATTTACTATTACGAAAATTTAACCCTCCAGAAAATATAACACCAATCTGTCCTTGTTTGATCGTTGACCACGCAATCTACCCGGGTACCCCCATCCGTACCCGAGTATTTTTTCAAAAAAATCAACACTACCCGGGTATGTAAGGGGGTACCCGGGTATTCTTCTTCATTCTGCAGTTTTTTTGAATTATTTACCCGGGTAGGCATGGGGGTACCCGGGTAGATTTCACGAATAGGGTTTTTTAAAAGGCCAGCAACCCTCATTTGGGAAACCCACAAGGGGTACCCGGGTAGAGAGCTTCTGGAGTGTGTTTTTGGAGATTTTGTGAGCACGTTTGATCGATCATCTTAAGACTTTATCATCATCCTTGGTGCGTGGTAAGGGTTCTTTGTACCGATTGTTTTTCAATAATTTTTTTTTTCGTTTGAATTTGTGATTCATCATGAAATTTATTCTGACTTTAATGTAATCATGTTTGAATTTAAATTTATTGCTTTGCGTATTGTGAATTTTCATTTTCAAATAGCATTTTTTGTTGCCAATAAAAAACCCTAACCCTAACACTAACCCTAACCCTAACCCTTTATGTTGTTTCTCTGAATTTGGATTTTGATTTTGTTTTACAGTGTGACTGCATGGAGGAGAGACGACACGCGAAGAAGAGAGCGGTGGATACCGAAGGGAGGAGCAAGCGCCGACATGATGGATCTTCCTCCTTTCACCCTCAGGCTGCTGTCCATCAGACTCCGGACCTTCCGTTCAGATATTTATTTGAGGATGACCCCGCTGCACATGAGAGGTTTGTCAAGTTTTTCATGAGCCGCAAAATTTGTGAGCCGAAATCATTGGATTCGGCGTTCTTTAATTTAGAGCGGTTCGACATAGTCCCACTTCTGCAGCAAGCACATTTGCTAGTTCTTGCGGAGATGAGCTGTGAGTACTCGGAGGTCATGGTTAGAGCATTCTACCAGAACCTGGGGTATGTGCATGGTGAGTTGACTTCCCGTGTCTGCGGGATTGATATAATCGTTACAACACCTATCTGGACAGAGTTGCTGGGGTTTGACTTCGATAGTGTGACGGGGTCAGCACTATATGATGGAGACAACCATCATATATTTAGTGGTTATAATCGGGAGGCTGTTGTGGCTGAGACCAGGAGAGCAGATGCAGAGGCAGGGCAATTTGCTCATTATCCTGTGAGCAATTTGTCCGTGTCTGCCCGCATACTTCATTATGTGGTCACGCACATTATTTTCCAGCGCCCTCACAATCACTCGAAGGTACTGGAAGGTGACTTTGTGATCTTGTGGTCCCTTCTTCACCAGATTGAAGTCAACTGGAGGCACTACATATGCATTTTGATGTGGAAGGCGGCGAAGTCAAAGAAGGCTGAGTTGCCTTTTGCATTCTTGGTGCAGAAGATTTTGCACAGATTTGGTGTTCCCATGGAGACCGAGACCATGAAGACAGCCAGAGGCTGGAATGCCATCTTTGGGGAGCGCCTCTTGAAGCAATGCAGGATTATGCAGAGCCCAGCAGGTGTCTGGTATTGGAGGAAGGCACCTGAACCACCAGAGGTCCCCCTTCAGTACGACGCTCAGATGGAGGATGCAGGTAAATGTATTTTGGTAGCAGTAGGGTTAATGTTGATGTATTTGGTAATTTTAATGTTTGTTTTTTTGCATGTTGATGCAGGACTTGATGATGAGGACTCAGATGATGTTGCTGCTGCTGTTGATCCCACTCCTGCACGTCGTAGCCGCACCCGGCGACCACCAGCTCCACCACCACTTCCATGTATCGCCTGACATGTGGTCAGGACTCATTGACCAGTGAGTTTAGGGGCTACAGACAGAGCACAGAACCTACATTCACTTGCATCATATACGTCAGCCAATTGGGCAAGAATCCATAGGAATTCTCCCAGTCACCAAACAACTTAACAATGGCCTTCATTTTTGCCTTCCAAGCCTTCCTGTACGTTATGTTGTAGCCATATATTCCTTGTATCCTCTCTTGTATCAGAACTGGTTTTGTAGCTGGATCTTCCTTTAACATATCTGTATAAAAAAAAACACAACTTTACCATATTCTCAATAAGAAGCTTCGTTAAGTACACGGTAGAATAAATACGTACTCATAATAGCCGCACAAATAACATCTGAGTCCAACTGTCTATGATCATGTGATAGGCCCTGATTCAAACATGTGTGATCTTGACCCCATTTACGGACCACCCAATTAGCTCCATTCTTGGGCTTGATTGCCCTCATATACCACGGACAACCGTCAACATGATTTCTACATTTCATAACAAATCTTGACTCGTCACTTTTTTCAACTATGGCTGTCCTGCGCCCCTTCATACAATGTATCTTCACAGCATGTTGCATTTCAGGTTTGGAGCCAAACTCTTGATGCACAAATAACGGATCGCCTAACTTCCAACCTCCTTGCAAGTCATCATCCCCATACAGGATCTCCAACTCATCATTTGGGTGCGCCCAATTAATGAATGAATAATGTTGGCTTTCATTCCAAAATGGCTCTATCGCAGTCCCTGCATCTAAAGTTTCATCATTATTGTCTGAATCAATAGCACCGAAAATGTTTCATTTTTTAAAGAAAATGACTAAATTAATAATGTACCACTACTGACAGGGTCAACATGAAGTGATGAACTGACAGGGTCAACATGAAGTGATGAACTGACAGGGTCAACATGAAGTGGTGACATGGCTGGGGTACCCAGCCTTACAGCGCTTGTGTCAGCGTCAAAATTTTCGTCCATGTCAGTGTCTGACGAATCACCTTGTGGAATAGCACTTTCAGATTCTCCCTCATCTTCGCTGTCCACATAATCCTCATCTTCATCCTCTTCATCCTCATCCAATACCTGAGCAGGTGCAGAAGATCGTACAATTGTATCTTCTTCACCAACACAGTGTGCAGTAGTTGTATGCACCGGTAATGATGAAGACTGACCAGCATCAACTTCCACATATATCTCAATCATTTTTAATACTTTCCACCCAACATACTCATCTGTGATGAACTCCACATATTCATCATCATTGATATCATTACCAATGTAATATATTGTGTCCTTATCCACTACAGTCTCTAACCTGGCTATCATGCGGTGGATGAAATGGATGCCTTCTGACCCCATTTTTTGGAGAATTCTCTCCTTCAGTTCATTGCATGTAGTGCCCACTTTGATTTTCATCGTTTTTGTTTTTCCTTCAAATCGGAAATCGTACGGACCTTCAAAATGCCTCCCATTGTAGTAAATAACTATAGGAATCATGTTAGGACTTGAACTCATCTTTCACACGAAAATTTGGGTCTAGGATTTGGGTTTTGATATTGGTTCGGATTTTTTAACACAAAATGGGAATGTGGAGGTGTAATGCCATGTCCTACCACGACTAAGCTATTAGAGATGATGACCTGAAATATATGTGTGATGTGAAGGGAGCGAGTCAGAGAGGGAGAGAGATTTGGGGAAAAAAAGATCAAATTCACAAAAATGGCCGAAACCCTGGATATTGGGGTTTCTGGCCGCAATCTACCCGGGTACCCCATGCCTACCCGGGTAAATAATTCAAAAAAACTGCAGAATGAAGAACAATACCCGGGTAGTGTTGATTTTTTTGAAAAATACCCGGGTACGGATGGGGGTACCCGGGTAGATTGCGTGGTCAACGGTCAAACAAGGGCAGATTGGTGTTATGTTTTTCTGGAGGGTTAAATTTTCGTAATAGTATATAATCGAGGGCAATTCGGTAAATAATTACTAATAAAGGGCTACAGTGGTCAAAAAGCCTTTAGGGATAACATATTATGTGCTGGAATATACTACCCTAGTATATACATATAGTGTAGTTTGTAAATAAAAAATTTATGAATATAATTTTCTCGTACAATTAATTATTATAATTAAATTAGAATTATCTCCCTAATGATCTCTTTGATTAAATTTTTAAGCCTTAATTCTTTGATGAGAGAATTCTTCGATCTAGCCACTGAGGCACATAAAAATTTATTCTAAATTTAATTTTTTATTCATTATTTCTGTCAATTACTTCTTTGAGTTCAAAAACAGTTTTATGCGAATATTCCTACGGTAGACAAAACGATCATCATTATAAGCTTAGCACAAAAGAAAAAGAAAAAATATAATTCAACATTATAATAATGAGGAGGGATATTCTTACTACTAAAATTCTTCACTACCAATTTATTACCTATCTAATCACCATTGGATAAACATTTTCTCTCTCTTCATAATTTTTTTAGCATTCTCTCTCATTGATCCAATGGTGATTAGATTAGTAGTAAGTTGGTAGTGGAAAATTTTAGTAGTTAAAATATCCTCCCTCTATAATAATAAAGGAGACATTTATATGTTTGCTCTTGCCAGGGACCTTAGGGATGCCAATTCGAGTCGACAAGATACGAATTCAACAAGAATAGCGCAACATGACATGAATTTGAAGTTAAATCAAAATATTTGATACCATTTATTTTGTGGGTTGATGTGACACGACACGAATAATCTATCACTTTATAATGCATCACTTATTATGTGGGTTTGTATTACATGATATGATACAAATAACATATCAACCCCACAGTGTGTTACTTATTATGCATGTTGACATGATACAACAAGACACGAATAATCTGTTTACACACGACACGACATTTATAATCTGTAGGAATATTAATGCGAATTGTATGGGTGTGCAAAATAACCAAGAAATTGGGTTGGACCATGAACCGAACCGAACCGCTCCATAAAATAATCAGTTTTTAAAAAACCGGTTCATGAACCGAACCGGTTTTTTAAATAACCGGTTTTGAGAACCGTTTAAGAACCGAACCGTTTCTGAACCGAACCATCTTCAAACCAAACCAAATTAATTTTTATAACTTTATTTTTTAAACTTTCTAATTTTTTTTCCTTTTCAAAAGAGGGTCGACCCGAACTAGTTTCGAACCACTTTCGAACCGAACCGAACCATTTAAACCAATTCGGTTTGGTTCGACCCACGCACATCCCTAGCGAATCTTGACACCCCGTTCTAGAACCGGTTTGTTAATATTGTTTTATGATATTAAACGCAGTTACAATCACATTGGTTCAATTAAAACCCCGGAAAAGAAATTTCATTTTCTTTTTAAAACTTACTTATCTTCCTTTTGAATAACCCAAGTTTAAAGTAACCAATCGCGTGATAATAACGGTATGATATTGCGGAATAAATGAAACTTAAGCTTAACATCATACTCTTATTTTGTTCAAGATCAATACTAAACTATATGCTCTTTTTATTAAATTAGGAATTATATACTTCCTTTATAGTTCTCATCTCCCATTATGTTATAGATCTCTCCATTATCTTCGCGTGGGTTCAAACCCCGCTTAAATCGGAGATCTGTAGCTCAAGTTATGCTAATTTTACTAAACTATGTTCATGTTGTTTTTGGGATGCGCGCTCAAGCGCTCAACTGGGCGCTCGAGCGCCAAAGGCAGCGAATGTTGACATCTTCAGGTTTTTCAACGCGCTGAGGTGCGCATTAGCGCACTTGAGCGCCCTACTTTTCAACGCGCTTGAGCAGGATCTCTCTTCCAGTACGGTGTGGTTCGAGAACGAACCAGGCGGAAGCTGGTGGGCATGTAACATCCAGGCGCTGATGAGGGTGGGGAGTGATCGCCGGTGCGAAAGGGCATGGACAAGGAGCGGCTCTTGGCAGGCTTCCAATGACGGGGGTAAATGAATGAATCGAATTAACACCCAAAAGAGAGGGATTCCAGAGACTGTGCTGGTATGAGACGGTACAATTGGGAATAACTTATAAGAATTAATTGATACTACTTATACTAACAAGATGCATCTACTACTTTCCGGTAGTCCGGAGCGGAAGAACTCCATAGTTAAGCGTGCTTGACTTGAAAAATGTCCCGTGCTAATGTGTGGGGACAATCGTGTATCCTTGCAAGTTGCCAAATGTTCCACGAATCAATTTGGAGTTGGCGGATTAATAAGCATCACAACACAAATTTTTTCGGATCAAGTTTTGCCGACCCAAACAGGACACGACACATATTTGAAAATGAGTCGACCTGAACACTAATTTTTCATGTCATGTGTGACGTTGAAAATTGACTAATATTAATATTTTTCACTTTTGCTGTAGACGTAGACGTTAGTGAGATTAATTTTATTCACAACCTAAATAAAATTTACAAATATTATTTTCTAAACTATAACCATATTAATTACGTAATATTATTAATTTTTCTTCATCGGAAGTATAATTATGTAAAACGCTACTACGGAACTTATCAATCATTGGTGATCAGCTCATTCGTCATAATGAATACTGAATAGATATATAATATTTTGTTGTGGCCATAACGAATAGCAATAATTGAAGAAGCTCGATCCAGTCACAGAAATCTAAATAAAGAGAAATGAAATAAAATTGAATAAACTAAACTACAGATAACAGGTGAAGAAACATGAAGACAGAAGTGAAGGAAATGGACAGCGGTGAATATTATCCATTGTTTGAGACCACAAGAGGCAGAGGAACACTCATCTACAGGCTCTTCTCCGTCTCTTTGTCTGTAGCCATATGCTTCATCTTGGCTTACAGATTGAGCCACATACCCACAAAGAGTGAATATGAAAAATGGGCTTGGCTTGGTTTACTTGGTGCTGAACTATCCTTCGGCCTATTCTGGCTCTTCGCTCAAGCCCTCAGATGGAACCTTATATTCAGAAAAACCTTCAACAACAGACTCTCTCAAAGGTTCATGTTCTACTCATTTTCTTTTTTCTTTTTTCTTTTTTTTATCGAAATAACATTAGTAAAGTGATTGTTTGTGACCGGAAAGTATAGAGTTCGAGCAAGTGAAATAACCTTTTTATAAAAATATAAAGATAAGACTCCCTACAACCAATACTTATCTATATCTTTGCAGTGGTAAAACTGTTTTTTCATTACTGAAAGGTCATGAGTTCGAATATAGGAAACAACCTCTTTGCAATTATGCAAGGGTACAGCTGATATAAAGATTACCTTCACCCTACACTCGCTAGTCGAGTTTAAAGGGGAGTAATTTTTTTTTTTTCATGCCTTGGATATATATGTAATATGTGTGTTTTATAATTTGTGACAGATATGAGAGTAGGTTACCAGGAGTGGACATATTTGTGTGCACGGCTGATCCAGATATTGAGCCACCAATGATGGTGATTAATACAGTGTTATCTGTTATGGCTTATGACTATCCAGCTGAGAAGCTCAGTGTTTATCTCTCGGATGATGCTGGTGCAGATATCACTTTCTATGCTCTTTTAGAAGCTTCTAGATTTGCTAAGCATTGGTTGCCATTCTGCAAGAGATTCAAGGTGGAACCTAGGTCACCTGATGCTTATTTTCGTAGCCTTGTCTCGGCAACTAATTATCCACATGACCAGAATCATGCCAAAGACTTGGCAGCCATCAAGGTACATATATATATATACACTAACTTTTAGTTTATTAAAATTGGGATTTATATTTCTCATGTTACATGAAACGAGCCTTCTTATGTCATAAAAACAAAAAATACGTGAGACACATATGTTAGTAAAAGTCATGGGTGGAACCCACACGGAAATCGAATGATGTGTAGAAAAATCTCTTTCTCATGTTACATGAGAGGTATAAATCCCATTAAAGTTCACCTTGAAATTACATGTTGCTTATTAATAAACGATTCTTAAATTCGACCTAAACCACGCAGTTGTGATAAGCGAAAAGTTGACTAAATGAATCAATTCCTATGGGCAAAGTAACTCATAATTAAGATCTAAACGTTCAAATTGTTTAGACATAATGATGTTATTGCAGAACTTCTTTAATTAACACCTCATTAATTTATATCTTCTTCTATGTATGCTTATTTGTTGGTGGATTGAGCATCTAAGTCACATTTATATTTTTGTTTTATAGAAATCACACATTTCTTTATAGAAAAATGGTGTCTAAAGGGATTGTATAGAAAAAATTTAATAAAAAAGAGTACTATATATTATGGGAAAAATGTTTATCCTTTTAAATGACACAATTTATATCCTTTCACTCTCACAAGAGAAATGAGACCCACACTTTTATTTTTTTGTCAACTCTCTCTCCTCAATTATCTATATCTTTCTCTCTCTTAAAATGACACAACTTTGCATCCTTTAAAATGATACACACTTTACCCATATATTATATATGATTAGAATTAAAAAAAAGTTAAATAAAAAAGTAGATAAAGTGTAATTCAAATAAACTCAGGAAAATCTGTTATTTATTTTAATCAATTATTATTTATATGATCAATTAATATTATTTTGTATTTAAATTAATATCCATGTGAAAGATGTAAGACAGTTTGAGTTGTGCTCATTACTTAATAGTGTAATTTTTGTGTCTCCATTAATACTAAAGAATGCATTTATATATAAAAACATTATTTTTTATGAATTAATATTTTATCAACCTAAAGGGGTTAATGTATTGATTAAGGTTACGTCCTCCCTCTCTTTTGTAAAGGTTGTCTATTTCCTTCTCAATATTGTGTCCATTTTTTGTTGTAGAAATTATACGAAGACATGAAAAGACGAATCGAAGATACAGCCAAGTTGAGTAGAGTACCCGGCGAAGTACGCTCAAAGCATAATGGATTTTCTCAATGGGATTCATATTTTTCTCGACGTGACCACGACACAATCCTTCAAGTGGATTACTTTCTCAGACTTTTTCACATTTGAGAGAATGATACATCAACACGTTATTCATAATATATAGTTCATAAACAAGTTTTTTTTTTAAAATTTATTAAAAAGAGGAATCACTTTCATGTTGTAGGAAATAAAATTATCATAAAAGTATACGAGACCACATATTCTTTTTCTCTCTCCTAACATATGGGCTCATGTGGGTCTCACACACTTTTATATATGTGTAGGAAATAATTTTATCTCCTACAGCATAAAAAACATCAAATCATTACAAAAATTGTCGCGGCTCTACAGAAAATTAGTAAATAACTTTTGTCTATCTTATAAAAAAAATAAAACAAAGAATTATAACTTTAGTTTTGGATTTGCAAGTAACAAAACTACTTAAGAAAAGAAATTAACAAAGTTATTTCATAAGAGAATTGTTAAAGAAACATTTCACCCAAAACCTTAAGGTAATAGGTGACGGTTTTTTTAATGATATATATTATATTCTGTAACACACCCCTCACGCAAGAGCCATTTGGGCTTGAAGCGTGGAATATGGCACAAGCCCATTATTGGTCTGTCTTGTGCTACACGAGCCCATTTTTTTCGTCTGCCTCGTATTTTTCTTAATTCCACCTGAAAGTGGGGGGCGGTGAGTTTTGAACTCGTGACCTTATGGTCCTGAAGCTATGATACCTTAAGTTTTGGGTGAAATGGTTCTTTAACAAGAATTAAGTAATGTTACCAACTTCTCCAATTTATACCGTGTATATCCCAATTTTCACATTAGTTTTGAGCTCAATTCAGTGCATGCATGATGTTTTTTTATGGTCCCATATGCCTGATGTGTTTTTTGCTCTTGTGCTTTGATTTTATTACCAGATACTACTTCATAAAAGTGACCCGCATAATTCGAAAGATGCAGATGGGTTTGTGTTGCCAACTCTGGTGTATTTGGCTCGTGAGAAGAGACCCCAATATCACCACAAGTTCAAAGCCGGTGCTATCAATTCATTGGTATTGTGTGTGTGTATATAAAACCCTCCTTTCATAAGGCTTGTAAGATTAAAATTTAACGAAAGAGTATAATATGGTGCCTACTAGTACAAAGTTAGATTCACAGAAAAGAGCACATTGTACCGAGTTATTGGATCACTCTTGTAGTTTTGCTGTACAAATTATTTGCTTTGACACACATTGTTAATGATCCAATAAATCCTGCGTATGAGTGTGTGCCTAATTATGTGTGTGATGGTTATGATGGTAGCATTGATGATGTTTACAATAGTAACACTGATCCATGCTACAATGTAACAGTGAGTATCATTACCTTTTATGAAATATTATCTGTCCATGTGTAATGAAGATCACATTATTTCTTGGAACTAAATGCAGCTAAGAGTGTCTTCAAAGATTAGCAACGCAAAAATCATTCTAACTGTAGACTGTGACATGTACTCAAACTGTTCACAATCAGTGAGAGATGCTCTTTGTTTTTTCATGGATGAAGAGAAAGGCCATGAAATTGCTTTTGTGCAGTTTCCACAGAATTTTGAGAATGTCACGAAGAATGATTTATACGGGAGTGCTCTAATCACAGTTATGGAGGTTAGTTAATATTGATGGAATCAAAAGTTGTACAAAGATTAAATTCTTCAACATGCCCTGCCTCTAGTTTTTGTTTTTATTTGATTGACAGATAGACTTAGGAGTATACGCAGACACATCTTCACCAGGATTTGCATGCAGATCCTGGCAAAAATGTGTCTGCGTCAGATGACTTTACTCTGCCATAGAAGCAGATATACTTTTCCCTATATTTATTGCAGTTGCAGATAAAATAACACTATGCTATTACCGTAACAGCTATGATAATTTAAACAAAAAATAACATCACATGTATATGTAGGTGGAATTGCATGGTATGGACGGTTATGGTGGCCCTTTGTATATTGGAACTTGCTGCTTTCATAGGAGAGACGCTTTCTGGGGGAGGAAGTTTAGTGGTCGATACAAGAATGATTGGAATGAAGAGAATGACCATTTAATAGAAGCAGACTTGCATGAACTAGTAGAAGAATCAAAGGCTCTAGCAAGCTGCACCTACGAGGAAAACACTGCATGGGGAAAAGAGGTGGCTTATTAATCTCTCTACTTTCACAAGCACAAACACCACTATATGCTAATGTTAAACGAGGAAATGTGCAATGAAATATTTTAGAAGTATAATGTGTTTTATTGTAGATGGGTACAAAATATGGGTGTCTAGTGGAGGATGTGATAACAGGGTTGTCAATACAATTGCAAGGATGGAAATCAGTGTATTACAACCCACCAAGGAAGGCTTTTTATGGTGTAGCTCCAACCACCTTGCTTCAAACACTTGTTCAGCAGAAGAGGTGGGCTGAAGGGGAGTTACAAATTGTTTTTTCCAAGTACAGTCCTGCATTGTACGGTCATGGAAGGATCAATTTAGGCCTCCAAATGGGATATTGCCACTATAACTTTTGGGCAACCTCCTGTTTGCCAAAACTATATTACTCCATCATCCCTTCACTTTATCTCCTTAAAGGCATTCCCTTGTTTCCAGAGGTAAGTTCTTTTCAACAATTTCTTCCCCCAAAAAATCCTTAATTGGATAAGGCTTAGTTATTAATTGCTGTTACATCAATTTCATTTTTTTATTTTACTTTGGGATTTCTAGATGTGATTTTTTTGTTATGTAAAGTGAATAAGAAACTGAAGTGGAGTCTTTTTAACGAATTAAAATAAATGACCCGTAATTGATGAGTTCTACTATGTTTATATATATATTGGGTTAAGTATTTGTACTTGTAAAGGATATAAGATTATGTCCTTCTTATGTCCTTTCACCTTTTACAGCTATGTGTTTCTGGTAATACATTTTTTTTCTCTCCACTTCTATTGACAAAATTTTGAAAAGTTTATGAGAAGAGGAAAAAAAAAACAATTTTAATATTATAATTATGTATTTTTCGGAATATATAATTATAAGGGAGTGAAAAGGAGATAATCTTATATCTTTTATGTATGTGTATGCATGTATATAGTTTTTCTGAGCAAATGACTACTTTTTGTATTGAGAATGCAAGTAATATATTGTTTTTGATTGATGGGTTTAACAGATGTCTAGCCCATGGTTCATCCCTTTCGCATATGTCATACTCGGGGGAAGTGCTTTTAGTTTGATTGAGTTTTTGTTCATTGGAGGCACAATCCAGGGTTGGTGGAATGACCTAAGGATGTGGCTCTACAAGGGAACAAGCTCTTACTTATTTGCTTTCATGGACAATGTCTTAAAGTTCTTTGGGCGTTCAGATTCACCCTTTACAGTCACAGCTAAGATCACAGAAGAAGACGCTTCCCAAGGTTACGAGAAAGAAGTTATGGAGTTTGGAGTCTCTTCTCCATATTTCACTGTATTAGCAACACTGGCATTGCTCAATCTGTTTTGTTTACTTGGCGTTTTAAAGGAGTTAGTCCTTAACGAAGGAGGCCTTAGAGCTGGTCAAAAAATGGCGATGCAAGTTCTATTGTGTGGATTCCTGGTTCTCATCAATCTTCCTATATACCAAGGCCTTTTCTTGAGGAAGGACAAGGGCAGATTGCCAACCTCTCTTGCTATTAAATCCACAGCATTGGCTCTAGGTGTATGTATCTTCGTCAAAAAATTGAACTGACTAAATTCAAAGTATTCTCTGTTAATACCAAGTCATTTTGTGTTTTCCTAGTAAAACCACTTGAGGGACTATTTTTCATTTTTTCCAATGACTGCTTTTATTTAACTTTTGCTGTAATACTGAATTTTTTTTATACGTCAAGGAAGGTGTATTGTTTCCCAATGCTATACAACTGCACACATATTATTGATCATTTGACACCCCCAAATCATTGATTATATATATTCATTATTAATATAATATCTTTATTGTAAGATAAATCAAGTTGTTTAAGTTGAGCATGCATAAAAGTCCCTAGTCTATATTAGTAAACCAAAATATGATTTAATCTTTTGTGTCTCAAAAAGTTTACACAGTTGGAATTCGATCGATTTAAATTTGATAACTAAACAAGACTTGATAGCCTAGGTTTTCATTCTCAGCTCCATTGAGAAAGTGTTCATTTGCATGCTAAACATGTATTTGGGCACAAAGTTCATGCGGAAAAATGAGTAAATGATGTGTTATGAGCCAAAATAGTTCTTTCCCAAATTGGAAGAAATAGGATTTAGTAACTGGGAAAGAATAACCAGATAATAATATCCCATAATCACAAAATCGATGGAAAGATACACATCAAGTAAGTTTTGTCCAAGCAATGAAACTGATACGATCTGGCCTAAGATCGTGTTTGTATAGGAAGGACTATAATAATGTGGGCCCAGCCTTTGCTGACTCAGCAAATCAGTTTCAACAGAATTGCGTGGGAAGGGAGGTTGAGATGGTTAAATAGCAAGGGAGGAGAAGAGTGAGGGGATATGGAAATTAGTAGAACCTTGGGCCCTTTTTGGGATTGGGAGAGAGTGGAACCTCTCATATGTGTTCCACAACTATCTTTACCTTTTTGCTTTGTTATTTTCATTTTGGGATCTGTAATTTCTTTTACGCTCAGCAAACTTTCTCTATTATAAGTCTCTGTCTGTAATGGATACTGTGAAATACATGAATGAGGTATGTTTCAGATCTGGATTCTTGAATAATTAACTTTTAGCTTGTTAATTTGGTTGGTCCTTATCAATTGGTATCAGAGCTCCAATCTAGGAGCTCTGTGGTATGGGCACTACACGAAACATGGAGAAACAAAAGGATGTCGTGGAGGAAGAGCTGCGCAAGAACGATGCAATACATGATGAGGTGATTCGAAGGCTGGAAGCGAATGAGGTGGCGATGACGAAAATCATCAAGAGGTTGGATGAGATGAGTCGTTCCCGTAACAGAGAAGAGGTTGTTGGATGAAATGCCCTGCCTACAACGATTCGGGTACTGATGAAGGGGATGGTGACAGGTTCGAACGGAGGAGAAATTCTTTGAATCATAACCATCGGCGACTCAAGATTCTCAAATTTTCAGGCGAGGATGCTGATGCTTATCACGATTTGTACGCTTTGAATCAAACAGGGACAATTGCAGATTTCAGAGCGAAATTTGAGAAGACGGTGGGTGACTTGTGGTTAGAAGATGAAGATTTACTCATGGACGCATGGTTGAACGGCGTATGCAAAAGCATCAGGGAAGAGTTGTTGAGGTTACCGACTTTCAGCTTGATGGAGATGAAGAAACTCTCCTTGAAGATCGAAAGACGAAACGCAACATGGAGGGAAGAAGGTTCTGGACCGGCTGGGAGAAACAATGCGTGGGTGGAAGAAGGGGTTGGGTCAGTGGGGCGAGCAAGGACACAGGGAGGCCAGCAAGCAACTTTGGGCCTACGAACTGGATCAGGCCCATATGAGATAAAAAAAAAAGAAGCCTCAGCTAATGTGGGCCAAACTCACTCGAACAATCCAAGTCAAGCTAACCCGTTTGTGATGCAAACCAACAGCATCACTTACCTTAATGCCCAAAATGCTCAGACGGACAACACGAGGGGTGGACCAGCGACGAAGGTGTCAGCGGCTGCCACCGGAACTCGAACAGTGGAGAGCTACTCGGGCCAGGGGCGACGGTTTTCCCAGGCTGAGTTCCATGATCGACAGCCATGTGGGTTGTGTTTCAAGTCCGATGAGTGCTGGAGTCCCAACCACAGATGTCAGGTCCGTCAATTGCATCCTTTGGTGGTGGACATGGACGGCGAGGAAGAGAGAGAAGGGAACGACGGAGGAGAAGGGTCGAATGCGGTTACAGAAGTGACAGATTCCGAAAATGCGATTGATGCAAAGGAGAGTGAAGTGAAAGAAACTATGGAAGAAAGAGAGGACTGGGACAAAGCGACGCATAAACCAGTGACACAACAGTCACCAGATCTGCACCTTCACAATGGAGAGGACGCATCTTCAAGACGCAGTCATGGGAGGAAGACAAAGATGCAAGAATGGGTTGCAACTGAGAGGTGGCGATTTTGGTTAGGAAAGGAATTGCAGATGTTGGGCCACGTTACCGACGCAAAGGGTCAAGCCCAAATCAGCTGCAAATCAGCCCAGTCCAGTCAAACTAATTGGGGTCAAGATGACCCGTTGCCCATTATGTTGGGAATAATGGGGTACTCATTTCGCAGGCAGCCTCAAGAGGTCACAATCTCCTTTACAGCAACCTTAGCACCGTCGCTAGCAAGGAACGTTAGAGCAACAGCAGGAAATGGCAGCCATGGATGCAAGGGCGGTGGGCAGCCACTTTTGCATGAGGAGATCCAGAAGAGGTCGCAAAATGACTTATTTTTCAGTTTTGACGATGGTTGGAACCCAAACCAACAATGTAAGGTTTGTTTGTTCTATTTGTTGATACCGGAGGAGGAGATCAATGACCACGAAGAGAGGAAACATTGCCATGGGGGGAGTCGGCAGAATAGGATGCAAGCAAAAGAGAAAGGAAAAGAATCTGGGTCAAGAATGGGATTGGGCCAATCTGCATGTCCAGCCCAAGTTTCGGGCAAATGGAGCCAAGATCAATCCCATGCTATCCCAATTATTGTGGAAAAGAAGCACATTATTCGGACTTATGCAGTGGGAATTAGTGATTCTGGTGAGACCTTTACAAACTCATCTTCTCTTACGTTGAGTTGGGAACTTAGGAAGTGTGAGGTACTGGCAATTTGGGATTATACTTTTGATGTTGGGAAGTCCGTTAGTTGGGAGAAATTTTTTATCTTGCAAAATGAATCAGGATTGTGCATTTTTCTTACTACTGTTTATGGTTTTCTTGATAGCTTGGGAGATGATACTTATCATAGGTTTCCTGAATCTGATAATTTTCTGACAGCTTTAATCTGTATACAACTTATTTCTATTTTGAGATATTTCAATCCTAATGCAAAGGTGGTGTTTGTCCCAAATTACCATGTATTTGTGGCGAAGGTGCTGATTCTTGTAAGCAACATAGGCATGAAAGCAAGTGACACAAGACATATGCAATTTGATGGAAATCCTCAAGTTGACTATAGCCCCATGCTTGCGTCTTTTGATGGAAATCCTAGTTACTGCCATAATGATTTCCTTCTTGTTTGTCATGATTTCCCAAGCTACATGGATGCTCATTGGGATCCTGGAGGAAGTAACTATACGTCTTGCATAAAGGCATCCTTTCAATTCAAGCAGTGGGATCCCGGATTAAAGTTCTTAAGAGCTTATCTGCACCTTGAGGACAAGGTGCTTAAAAGGGGGGAGTATTGATACGATCTGGCCTAAGATCGTGTATGTATAGGAAGGACTATAATAATGTGGGCCCAGCCTTTGCTGACTCAGCAAATCAGTTTCAACAGAATTGCGTGGGAAGGGAGGTTGAGATGGTTAAATAGCAAGGGAGGAGAAGAGTGAGGGGATCTGGAAATTAGTAGAACCTTGGGCCCTTTTTGGGATTGGGAGAGAGTGGAACCTCTCATATGTGTTCCACAACTATCTTTACCTTTTTGCTTTGTTATTTTCATTTTGGGATATGTAATTTGTTTTACGCTCAGCAAACTTTCTCTATTATAAGTCTCTGTCTGTAATGGATACTGTGAAATACATGAATGAGGTATGTTTCAGATCTGGATTCTTGAATAATTAACTTTTAGCTTGTTAATTTGGTTGGTCCTTATCAGAAACCAAAGGAATAATATCAGTTCATCAAATAAAATTTGTTTAAACAAGGAATAAAATGTAACAAGCAAATTTCTATACCCCATAGCGCAAGTACAAGACACGGCAAAAAGGAAGCAACCCGCTCCTAACAATAAACCACAACATTGATATAGATACGTACATATAATAGTGTTTTCTTTACTCTCTCCCCCGGCAACTCACTTTTACAGCACATAAACTAAATTCCAGCAGATTCATTTTAAGGCTCTACAGCTCCCATCCCTGAGAAAACACTGAGAGCTAATTACACATAAACATTGTCTCCTGTTCAACCTTTTACACAGGAGCAACCGTTGCTATGATTCTGCAGGAGGATTTTGTATGCAGCAAAACCATTTTTTCTGAAAAGCAATTGAGTCATTCATGAGAGGGAAAAAAAAATAAAGCTTGTGAATTAATTCGAGTGCCCAGCATCTATTTAATGATTCAATTACCATTTGACAATCTAAAATCTACCAAAATCAAATGCAGTAAGGTGAAAACTGGTCATATCCTACTACCCACCCACCCCAGAAAAAAGAAAAAAAGAAAGACGCATCTTCTCCTGGTGTTATCTGTGCAGGAATAAACTTCATTGACTGTAAGTTCAACAAATGATCCCTGAGCTACATCAGCCGACTATAGAGACAAAAATCAAAATGTTCATTCACCATTAACAGACATCCAGGTAATATATGAAATGCATATATTTTATTAACTTCAAATGCAAAAGACTATACTGATCCTTAATAAAGTCATAAAAATATCAGATGTGGTTACCACCAGTGCCACACAGAAAAAGAGAGAGGAGGAGGAGGGGGGAATCATTAGAGTTTGTTAACTAAATCATTATTTCAAATTTTCAAAGGGTCTTGGATCAAATTGGCCAAGGCTTTCTCATCGAGGACTATCTTGACACCGTATATATTTAGGTCACTCAGACTGCCATCCTGTTGTTTCTCAATCCTTTCAAAATCTACATACATAGTTAACCGGAAAAAAATAAAAAATACAGATACACACAAAAACAAACACACAGACATGTACAGATATATCTATTATATCACAATTAGCATTTGTGCAGAAGACACAGCTAAACACTCAAGAAAGTCTTACACTTGGAGTTTTGCCAGGATCTAATGGAGGTCTTGTACGAGGATCAGCCTTTCCAGGCGACTCAGGTTTGCCACCTGTCTTTTTCTCATCTCTGGCTTTGTTAAAAATCACCGTGTACCCTTCAGCTGAAGCTGGATCATTGACATCCCATTCACCAAACTTTGGTAGTGGCCGACCTTTTTCCTGTGGGATAATCAGATTAGTCCATGTAAAATATAAACTGGAAAACCTTCATAAAGTTCCTCATTTTGCTTATGAACTTGAAAATTCACAAACTGAGCACCACTAATTATAATTAGCTAGGAAAGCTGGTGATAGAAAAGATTCTCTATGTACTAGAATAATTTGATATATTTGTGCCTCAGATAATAAATAACTATAATGTTGGGTGCAAGATAGCAAATAGAAAGGACCACATTTGAGGAATTAAACATTGAACACAATAAGCTTCCTTAGCAATTCCATAGTCACATAAAGTTAATATTAAACAGACTACAACTGCAAGCATTGATTCATAGACCCGATAACGCGATCAACCACTGATCATAACATTTATTCATAGACACTTACATAAAAACAGCTAACTGGTAACTACTTGAAAATATTCTACCTTCTGACGACCAGACCAGAATCCTAAAACTACTTTATTCTTTCACTTTACATTTTAGGATCGAACCAAAGGGTATACAAGCTCTATTAAAGACCAAAATCATTCACCACGAAAACGCCAGTTTGAAACCACATTACTGCATTCCAGAGAAGCTCCTATTATCACAATGGAGCTCCTTGTAAAAAACAATACATCTACAGTTTTCCAAAAGAGTATTTTAAGGATACATTACAGTAAATAATTCCCAAAAAAAAAAGCAATAATAAAAATGTGAAAATCCGGATTTCCTCTATCAATCAAGTAAACACACGCTGGAACACGGATGTCAGAAGAATTTAATTTGGAAAATAATGACCATGAACAGCTTCAGCAATCCTATATAAGTCACATACACATTCAACCCAACCCCACAGACAAATAATTAAAAAAAAAAAACTAATCAAAGGCGTTTTTAACCTAAAATTCAAATAATTGAACAAGGATCATATTACCAAAATCAAGAAATGGAAAATAAGTTTACGGAACTAATAAATGAATCAATATTAATATTGCGAAACACAATTCATGGATATAGCAACAGGAAAAAGCTCAATGAACGATTAAAATAGAAACGTAAATCATCGACAACAGATGATCAGGAAGATAATCATACGAATCAGGAATGATAGTAATGAGAGGGAAAAGGGGCACATACCGACATGAATACTGGATGATAGAAGGATTTTCCGGGAAAATAAAAAAAGAGAGAGAAAGGAGGAGAAAATTTTCTCCTAAAATCTAAACGGGTAATGCTTCTACACGGCAATGTTGGGGGGGGGGGGAGCCCACGGCAATGTTTTGTTGGCGCGCATCTTGCATACCTCAAGGAACCATTTCTTTTACATTTTAAAAATCAGTAAAACAGTACAACGAACATAAAAAACAAGAACAGTTCAAGCAAATTGGTTCAAAACAATACGACAACGAGGGAATTTGCTA
>JAVKPL010000134.1:0-14219 GCA_032173675.1 Gastrolobium villosum | reverse complement strand
CCTGAAGCTTACTAGAAGGTACCGCTCTAAGCCCGTTTTGGATACGATTTCAGTAAGACAGTCGTCATCGAAGAGGCCACATAGGACAAAGCTACATTACCCGTGGCTAGAGGTATTAGTATGAGGATATGGAGTTCCTGGGTGGCCGGAGGCTATTATTTATTATAGATGTTATTTTTGGAGAACATGTACTGTTGTATAGTCCTATTCATTTGGTGATCATGATGTTTGATTCTTTATTTGTATATGTCCTGTATATGTTTTGTACATGTCTTTCAGTTTGATGCATGTACATTTGAATATTCAAGCATGTTGATATGATAATGTAGTATTCAGTTTATGTTTATGTGTTGGATTGCGTGCTGTTAGACATAGTGGCACGGAGCCAAGTTATGCATGCGCCCATGGACGAGTATATGATCCTACATGGATATCTGGTATGTCTGAAAGTATATACTGTATAAATTGTCTATCAGGGTATCTTGAGAGTGGGATTTGCAAATTCCCAGTTGTTCGATTTACAGAGGTTACTCTGTCCGATTTTCGTCTCCATCAAATAAGAATTAAATTAGAAGAAGTATGCAATGTGATATGTCATGTGAAAAAAGATTAAAGAAATAGAAATAGTTAGCTCATGTTTTCATAAGTTAAGTCTTCCGCTGTTTCTGTTTGTATCATCATATGTATGTTAATTGAACCGGCTCGAGATAGGGATGTTACATTTATGGTATCATAGCAGTTGCTCTAGGGGGTTACATGATATATGGCATAAGATATTTAAAGTTGGAAGTTCTTGAGTGTTTTCTTGGAGTGCTGTATAATGCATGTGTGATCACTGAGTGTGAGCGTAGCTAACTCATTCCTTAGTGTAATATATGCAGAGATATGGTTCCTTCAAGGAGAACTCGTAGGACGTCTAATAATGATGATCCATCACCGGATCCTGTTGTAGCAATTTTGGACTGCAACTAGGCAGCAAGAGCTTGAATTAATAATGAAGCATTGAATTTGACTGTGATAAGTATGAGATTCCCGATGTGTATTATTACGACTGTTGGGGAATGTTAGTGAGGAATCATTCATAAGTAAGGATGTGAAGTTCAAGTATGATGGCAGAAAGTATTCTGCTGACTTTATTGTCTTATATTGTACCTCTGTGAAGGTGATTTTGGGAATGAATTGGTTATCCAAACACTGCATGATGATTAGTTGTTGCAGCAAGACTATTTCTATTTCCTCTAATGATGAAGATAGAGAGTCTCCTTATCTGTTTGTGCTTCGGGTTGCAAAGGCCTTGAAGGAAGGAGATTCCGAGTTTATTCTGTTTGGAGGTCTGGTTGGCGTCAATAAGGAACCAATTTCTGATATTCTTATTGTCTTTGATTTTATGGATGCCTTTCTGGATGAAATTTTGAATTTTCAGTCAGAGAGGGAAATTGAATTTCCAATTGACTAGTTGACTGGAGTGAGGCCTATGTCTCCAGCTCCATACCGAATGTCAATCCGGAATTATTTGAATTAAAGAAGAATAGTGATGACTTGTCCAGTAAGGATTTTATTAGACCGAGTGTGTCTCTGTGGAGAGTCCCGGAGATCTTTGTTAAGAAGAAGGACGAGTCTATGAGATTGTGTACATATTACCGGCAGTTGAACAACATTACTGTCAAGAATAAGTATCATTTGCCGCGTATAGATGATTTGTTGGATCAGTTGCGTGGTGCGTCTGTATTTTCTATGATTGATCTCCGGTCCGAGTATCATCAGATCCAGATAAAGCCGGATGATGTTCCAAAGACAGCGTTCAGGTCCCGATATGGACACTATGAGTATCTTGGTTATTCCTTTTGGGCCTACAAATGCAAATGTCATTTTCATGAGTTATATGAGTCAGATCTTTAAAGTCTATCTGAATCAGTTTGTGGTTGTCTTTATTGATGATATACTAATATATCCAAAGCGCAATGAAGAGCATTCTGAGCATTTGAGAGTTGTTCTGCAGATTCTGAGAGAGCATCAGTTGTATGCTAAGCCATCCAAGTGTGATTTATGGCTTTTTGAGATACAATTTCTCGGCCATGTCATTTCATCTGAAGGAGTGGCAGTGGACCGAGTAAGATTAAAGCAGTGTTAAATTGGGAACGTCCTAAAAATATTACAGAGATCAGGAGTTTTCTTGATTTGGTTGGATATAGGCGTTATATTGAGGGATTTTCACTGATGGTAATACCTTTAACACGGTTAACCGTAAAGGGAATCCAATTGTGTAGACCCAGGAATCTGAAGTGTGTTTTCAAAAAAAAATAAAAATAAAGAAGTTAAGTAACACTTCGGTATTAATTTTTCCTGATCCTACAGGTAAATTTGAAATATATTGTGATGTTTCTAAGTTTGGATTGGGCTGTGTATTGATGCAGCAACGTCAAATGGTTCATTATGTTTCTCGACAGTTAAAACTACATGAAGAGAATTATCTAACACATGATCTTGAGTGGGCGGCCATAGTGTTCGCATTGAAAATCGGGCGACACTTTCTATACGGTGCCGATTTTGTTGCCTATAGTGACCACAAAAAATTTAAAGTATCTGTTTGATCAGAAAGAGTTGAATATGAGGCAAAGCCGATGGGTTAAATTTCTGAAATATTATGATTTTGAATTGTAATATCACCCAGGTAAAGGCAATATGGTAGTCGATGCCTTAAGAAAGAAGGCGGTATATATGGCTAATTTGATGATTTCAGAGTATGGATTGATTGAAAAGTTCAGAGATTTCAACATTCCTGTCAGTTCAGAGGATAATCCGTATTTGTTGACTTTTACTGTAGTATTGAACTCGTTAATAGAGCGGATTAAAGAGGCTTAATTATATGATGAAGGAGTTCAGTCGATGAAAGAAAAGAATTTTATATTCACTGATAAGCTCGGTGTTAAGTATAATAAGATTGGATCATTGTTCCGAAATGTAAGATAGTGGATGAGGTGTTAACTGATGCCCATATGGGTAAGTACATTATCCATCTTATTGCTACCAAGATGTATCAGGCCATGAAACCAAATTTCTGGTGGTCTGGTATGAAGAAAGATATTGCTCGGTTTATAAATAAGTGTTTGATATGTTGTATATGTGCATTCATTCACATTCATATAAATATTATATAATTTTTGACTTTATGATGATGCAATGAAGATGTATGTTATGAGAATCTTGGCTAGTGACCTTAGTATGTTGACTGCCTATGGCTTTGACCCTGGGAGTTATTTTCATACTACAGTTTGTGTGGATTGTCTATGGCTTGACCCTGGGAGTCACACTAGACATGTGAGACATGTCAGTTAGCTATTCTTGGGGAGAGCCCTTGAATAGTTAACCAGAGTATTAGTTATGATGTTATGTTTTGCATTTGGTATGTATCAAGGAGATTCCGTGTGTAATTCATAGAATGCAGTTACTCTGATCAGTAGAATTTGTAAATAGTATTATCAATTTGAGGATTGATGTACAATAAAATTGTAAATTGTATGATCAGTGCAAGGACTATGTGCAATGAGGACTGATGTACAATAAATTGTGAATTATATTATCAGTAGAAAGACTGATACATTGATGTTTCAGTGGAATTATATTTTCAGTAAGAAGATGGATGTAATAAGTAAGTCCATTATATGCTAAACAAGTTATGTTTAGACAAAAAATGATAATTTTAGAAGTTTTATGATTTTGTGTGCAAACAGTGCACAATTAGTAATTCACAGTGCATTTCATTAAAAACGGTGCAGAAACCCAACTGTGAATTTTTAATACTGTTCCTTAGGGAATAAAAGTGAACTAAAATGAGCTCTGAGAAATAAAATGACGAATATAAGTTTGAGAATGAGAAGCCCTATGGATTTCGTAGTGGCATTACCGAGAACTCAGGCTGGTTTTGATTCTATATGGGTAGTTGTTGATAGATTGACAAAGTCTGCTCATTTCGTACCAGTCAAAACGAGTTTCTCTACAGAGCAGTTGGCTCGGTTATATGTAAGGGAGATTGTGAAAACTTCATGGTGTTCCTGAAAGTATCATTAGTGATCGGGACTCTAAATTTACGTCTCGACTTTGGGATGCAATGCAACAAGCATTTGTTACGCAGCTGAGACTGAGTACTGTTTATCATCCCCAGACTGATGGTCAGACTGAGAGGACTATTCAGACCCTGGAGGACATGTTGAGGGCTTGTGCCCTAGAACAGGGACATGCATCGAATAAATTTGACTTCTGAGGAAGCTACTTGAGAGCGAGGGAATGATATTCTCCAGCAGTATCCTGCTTGTGATGGAAAATTGAAAGTTTGTGATGTGTGAGTTTGGTAGGGAGTTGTAGTATAGAATTAGATACTAACATGAATAAAAATGGAAAAAAATCCCATGTATCCCTTCCCTTATGCCCCGGTCTTGTGAGGGTAATTAGGGTGTGAATGTAAAAATTTATCTTGTGTATTGGGAAGGCTTAATGGGTTGGGAAAGTAGAAAAATTGATGAATTAGTAAGAATGATAAAGTGAGAAAAAAATCCCATGAATGAGGCCCCCTATGTTTCGGCCTTGGGACACTTGGAGGGATTTGATGTTTAAAAATTGAGTTGAATACCTAGTAGAGATATATCTATGTAGGCATATATATATGTGAGTTAGTAATTAAGTGAATAAAATGAATTGAAAAAGAAAAGAATCCTTGGAAGTCCCTTGTAGATTTCGACTTAGAGAGGAGTTTTAGGAATGGATTTGGTTACATTTTATTTTAATAAAATGTGTGGTTTCCAATGTATGAAAGTGATGAGTTAAGAAGTAAAATGGCTTGGAAAAAGTGTGAAAAAAATATCTTGGTTTCCCTAAGGGTATGTCCACGGCCTTTTGATGAAGATAGCATAAATATGTTGAAAATTCTCAAGTGAACATTTGATTAAATTAAGGAACGCGAACGATTATAAAATGGTCTAGACTTGCGTATTGGCATAGGATTGGAAAAAACGTAAAGAAACGAAAATAAGCGATAAAATGCATGTCGTATGTAAAATCTAGGCATGATAGCATTTTATTGATTTGTATTTGTGGATTCTTGCTCTAGGTGTACCTAGGGACTGAAAAGGATCGGAATCTATTGAAGATTTGCATAAGTAACTTGTGCCACAAGTAAGCAGAGTGATAAAGCTTCAAGAGGTAAGCTCTATGTTTATGGTGTTCGCTTCTACTTTGTGTTCCCCCATAGTGTACGGACTGTGGTCAGGTTGTATGATATGTATGAGATATATGATATAGATGCATTCATATAGAGCTATATGATGATGTGATATGATATGTTTTGATGTGTTTACCTTGATATGATTTAATGTGTTTACTTTGATATGTTTTGATGTTTTTTATGTAATGATATCTGGCTATTGAGTTGTTTATGCACTGATGTCCGCTTGGGGTTCTCCCTTGGGACTGACAGTGTATATATCTGTTATATGTTGAGTTCTGCTTGGGGTCCTCCCTTGGGAACATGTGCACTGATTTTCGCTTGGGGTCCTCCCTTGGGATTGGTTGTGTACACTCTGTTATGTGATGATCTTTGGCCATTGATCTTATGTACACTGATGTCTTCTTGGGGTTCCCCCTGAGATTGACAGTGTTCGCCTCCGATATGTTCTGGTTCCGCTTGGGGTCCTCCCTTGGGAACACGTACGTTGATTTCCGTTTAGGGTCATCCCTTGGGAATTACTATGTACATCTCTGATATGATTTGTTTTGTTCTGATTTGATTATTGTAATGTTTTGTAAAGGATATTTGTTACGTACGTTGATTTCCGCTTGGGGTCATCCCTTGGGAATGATTGCGTATGTCTCTGAGATAATATGTTTTGTTCTGATGTGAGTATTGTGATGATTTGTGTAAAAGATATTTGTTACGTGCGTTGATTTTCGCTTAGGGTCATCCCTTGGGAATGACCGCGTACGTCTCTGATATGATTTGTGTATATGCTTTGTTTAGTTATGATATTTGATTATATGATATGTTATATGAGATATGTTCAGTATAGTATGATATATGATTTTTTGTATATTATGTATCTGACTATTATGCAGGAAGTGAGCCCAGGGTATAGAGAGTTCTCTATAAACCTGAAGCTTACTAGAGATTCGTCTCTAACCCCGTTTGGGGATATGATTTCAGGAACACAGTTAATTGAAGAGGCCACATAGGACAAGGACACTACCCGTGGTTAGAGGTATTAGTATGAGGATATGGAGTTCTGGGTGGCCGGAGGCTATTATTTATTATAGATGTTATTTTTGGAGAACATGTATTGTTGTATAGTCCTATTCATTTGGTGATCATGATGTTTGATTCTTTATTTTGTATATGTCCTGTATATGTTTTGTACATGTCTTTCAGTTTGATGCATGTACATTTGAATATTCAGGCATGTTGATATGATAATGTAGTATTCAGTTTATGTTTATGTGTTGGATTGCGTGCTGTTAGACATAGTGGCACGGAGCCAAGTTATGCATGCGCCCATGGACGATAGGGCTGGCAAAATGGGCTGAGCCCGTCGGGCTGGCCCGCCCCGCCCACCAAAAAGGGCGGGCTGGGTTGAGTATTTCAACCCACCAGCCCGCCAAACCCGCCCCGCCAAACCCGCCAGCCCGTCGGGCTCGGCCCGCCATGGGGCGGGCTAGCCCGCCAAGCCCGTATTTTTTTAAGTTACCCAATTGTTATGTCACTTCGTGCCCTAGATTTCTCTGCATGCAAGTAGCTTTTTCGAATTGTTGTGGACTGCTCATACAACTCTTTGTTACTTGTTTTGTTATTCTGTTTTACCTTGATATGATTTTAATTTTTATTATTATTTCTGGATTGATGGATGCATATTTATATGTAGATTATTAAACACTGATCTTCTTGGTTTTGATAAGCACATTAGGATTTTATGCAGATTTTTATATGCTTTTATGCAAAAAAAAAAAATGTTTTTATGCATAATTTAATTTTTTGTATTTTTTTATATTTTTTATATGTTTTTTTTTATTTTAGGCGGGCTGGCCCGTAGCCCGCCAACCCACTCATAAAACGGGCTGGGTTGCTCAATTCAACCCATTTTGTCAAAATGGGCCGGGGCGGGCTAGCCCATTTTAGGCGGGCTAGTGGCGGGCCGGGTCGGGTCGGGGCGGGCTGGCCCGTATTGCCAGCCCTAATGGACGAGTATATGATCCTACATGGATATCTGGTATGTCTGAAAGTATATACTGTATAAATTGTCTATCAGGGTATCTTGAGAGTGGGATTTGCAAATTCCCAGTTGTTCGATTTACAGAGGTTACTCTGTCCGATTTTCGTCTCCATCAAATAAGAATTAAATTAGAAGAAGTATGCAATGTGATATGTCATGTGAAAAAAGATTAAAGAAATAGAAAAAGTTAGCTCATGTTTTCATAAGTTAAGTCTTCCTCTGTTTCTGTTTGTATCATCATATGTATGTTAATTGAACCGGCTCGAGATAGGGATGTTACATTTATGGTATCATAGCAGTTGCTCTAGGGAGGTACATGATATATGGCATAAGATATTTAAAGTTGGAAGTTCTTGAGTGTTTTCTTGGAGTGCTGTATAATGCATGTGTGATCACTGAGTGTGAGCGTAGCTAACTCATTCCTTAGTGTAATATATGCAGAGATATGGTTCCTTCAAGGAGAACTCGTAGGACGTCTAATAATGATGATCCATCACCGGATCCTGTTGTAGCAATTTTGGACTGCAACTGGGCAGCAAGAGCTTGAATTAATAATGAAGCATTGAATTTGACTGTGATAAGTATGAGATTCCCGATGTGTATTATTACGACTGTTGGGGAATGTTAGTGAGGAATCATTCATAAGTAAGGATGTGAAGTTCAAGTATGATGGCAGAAAGTATTCTGCTGACTTTATTGTCTTATATTGTACCTCTGTGAAGGTGAATGGGTAATGGGTTGGGAAGGCTTAATGGGTTGGGAAAGTAGAAAAATTGATGAATTAGTAAGAATGATAAAGTGAGAAAAAAATCCTATGAATGAGGCCCTCTATGTTTCGGCCTTGGGAGACTTAGAGGGATTTGATGTTTAAAAATTGAGTTGAATACCTAGAAGAGATATATCTATGTAGGAATATACATATGTGAGTTAGTAATTAAGTGAATAAAATGAATTGAAAAAGAAAAGAATCCTTGGAAGTCCCTTGATGACATACTTTTATCCTATGATGCACGGACACGGGACACGGGACGCGGGACACGACGAGACGTTAATTCTAAAAAATGTCATATTTGAACACGTTGGGACACGTTTTGATATTAAATAAAAATTTAATATATATAATATAATTTATATTTAATACATATAAGAGTTCATGATAAGTCATATAACTAATCAAATATTTAAATTTCATAACATAAATAAAAAAAAAGTAATTTTGTGTACTTTGTTAATTTTTCATATCATATTTCATAACAGAAAAAAATTAATTTATAAATTATTTTTTTATTTAGTTAATAAAATAAAATTAAGATTTAAAAAATAAAAACGTGTCCCAACGTGTACTAACGTTGACCCCGTGTCAGAAAAAGTTGACTACGTGTCCGAAAAATGTGTCGAAGAGTTGACCGCGTGTCGGACGCATGTCGGAGCGTGTCCGTACGTAAATTTTGGAAAATTTGGCGTGTCCGTGCTAGGTAGCTTTTATCCCAATATATATGGATTAATGTTTCTTATATTATAAAAAATAATTTTATCGCCTACACACACATAAAAATATGTGGGACTCATGTAGAGAAGAGAAAAAAAATGCCACGACCTGATACACCACGACAAGCAAGTTTACCGCTGAGCCAAGCTGGCCCTTCCCCAGACACTCACGAAGTGGGTATTTGAACTGGATCGGCCATTTTTTTTTTTTAGGAGATAAACCTACATATTTTGTCATATTTAGGCAAGACATATATGAGCACACAAAACATACATGAGCATATGTTTGAACACAAGACATATATTATGAGCACAGCAGAAAAATCAATTCATGCAAAAAAACAAAAGAGACTAACAACAAATGTTTAATTAATTATAGCTGATGTTTCATAGCATTTTACATGTACAGAAGGCAGATCTCAGAAGTCTGGTTCACATCTCAGACCTTGCAATACACTATGTGCCCCCAAAATTGGTAAGCCGCTATACAAACAAATAACTTCTACAAACGAATGAATTGAAGCAACAATGCAAGAGTTACAGCTCCACAACTACTCCTCTTTCACGTCTAAGGACTCTAGTTCAGCCAAAAGCCGTTTATACTCATGTTGGGCTTCTTGTATTTTACTTGTAATCTTCGTCACCTGTACAATTAATTACAACAATTTTTCTTAAGTAGGTCACAAAAGGGATAATAAAAAAAAAAGGTTTTCATTCTCTGCAGTTACCAGAGTAACTAAATTTAACAAACCAAAATCCGTCGAAGTTATCTAACTTGGGATACAAAACTCTAACCATACAATTTTCCAATAAAGGTTTTGTTTCCATTTTCTTTTTCTTTTGTGTGTTGGGGGAGAGGGGTGGAAGTTAAAATAATTTTAGGTTAGGCTTTCAAAGCATTAAAAAACACACACACACACGAGAAAATAAAGAAAGAAATTAATTTTTAATTCAAATCCAAGCATCCCAGGACTCAATTATTCTCCAAATGCATCTCGACCAACATTTGAATGTACAAAAACTGTTCAGTATGAAATAGGCAACAAGAATATGTAAATTGATTAACCAAGCATTATAGCTTCAAGAAAATTACCTTGAGTTTAAGCTCTTCCCCTGTCTTCTCAAATTCCAAACATCTGCAGGAAAGAGAAGAGTAAAAATAAGGTCTATAGCTGCCATGTGATAATTAAAAATTGGAGGCAAGAACTAAATTTGTTGATGTTATCAAAATCAAAATGACAAAACGAGAGCAATAAAAATTGCATATAGTTTGTGTTTGCCAGCAAAGAGTTGACCAAGACTGAAGTCAATCAAAGTTGCTGAACAACAATATTCCACGGAATCAAGAATCAGCAGTCGTAGCAATTATAAATATACTCACTTTGCATGTAGTTTCTTATTTTCTTGCATCAAGCTTATAGTCTCTTGGTCCACCACCTGGTCAGCAGGAGTTGCAATGATCTACATAAAATGCACGGGTGAAGTTGGCATTAATATACTTTTCAACGATCTACAATGGCAGTATATGAAGTCCAAGAAAATCAAGCAAAGCAACAGAATTGATAAATGAACAGTTAATCCAGAATACTACCTTAAAAAATCTAACACCAACCAATGATAACAGATAAGCAATCTTTGACGCAAGAATGGAGTTATTGGGTACCAATAATGGAAAAAAAAGAAATTGACTAGAAATCAAAGACCATGTCTGAGTTGTAACATAAATTTACACTATCTCTTAGCTATGCAAATTAACAATTAAAATAATACGAGTTAATAATTCCACATGAGCCTTGGAGACAATTCATACAAAGTTTAGCAAGGTTTGTATAATAGAATGAAACCATGTAAAAAATGATTTAAGAAATATTCAGCATTTTTCCAGAGCTCCCGATCTTGGAGACTACTTCAAATTAACCCTAAATCTAGCCTGCCTTCATCATAGCCTCATGAGCAGCCAATTTCATTACGACTAACTATCTCCTAAATCTGCGCATTCATCGCACCTGAATCTGTGCCTCATCGCACACAAGCCATGCTTTTCACCCTCATCTGCCACTGTCCACTGTCTTAGCTGTCGGCCACTGCTATTTCTCTGACCAGTGAAGCCACCAACAGGTCCAATTGTCTCAACTTCCCCTTTCCAGATCGGCCATTACCTTGCCAGATTGACATGATACATGATCCTCCTCCCAAACAACTTTCTCCCCTTGGGTCTTGTGCCGTGTTTGCCCTATTTCACATTACACTTGTCTCTCATCCTCTCCAAGGCTCCACCACCTAGTGCACTTCCGGCCACCATATCCAACTCTGAGGTCACCGGATAATCCCAAGGGTGGCGGACGAGGTAGCAACTCTTAACGGGCTAAGCTAGCACGCCTATGACCTATTATAGACTCCCTCAATAAATCCTCAGACTCTCGGCCCCTAGCCATGACTAGTAACGACTTTCATTCTTAATCTTTCAATGCTTCTAGTATTGCCTCTAAAGATTCATGAATTATTGAGACTAGTGCTGTTAATCATATGACATATGACCTTTTCTTCGCTACATTTCGTGTCCAATAAACCATCTTCTAGTAAGCATAATATAAGTGAGGCTGATGGCTCACATACCTAAGTTGTTGGTTGTGGTCTTATAACCTCCAAAAAATTTCCAATAATCTAATCTACATTCATAAAATTACCAAAGACCTATTCTCATTGTGCTTTTCAGAAAATTGCCACAAGAAGAGCAATTGGAGTTGCTAAAAATCAGCGACTGTTGTATTATCTCCTCGATGACCTGACAAAGGTAGTCCTAGTCAAAAGCTGCTAGTTACTTGTTTGTTATCAGTCTAGTTTTGAGACCCCTGCTTCACAAATCTGTGTTCTAATAGTGGCAGAGAGTATGTCAACCTACCTTTCTGTATTTTCTTAAAGGAATATGGTATTATTCATGAACTCACATGATTGGATACTCCTCAATAAAATGGTATGGCTAAAGGAAAGAATCGGAATTCAATAGAAAATGCTCTACACTTGCAAATGTCTATTCCTCATTTGTAATGAGGGAAAGTCATCTTAACGACTGTTTTCTTGATAAATTGGATGCCAGAGTACTTGTAGTGTCAATTCTGATCACCTTCTGACTTCTTTCTTTCCTTCAATTCATGTCATGTCGAGTCTTCAGTCCTGTGTCTGTGGTTATATGGCCTTTATCCATATTTACAGCCAACACCGCAATAAAATTGAACCTTGGGTCATCAAATTTTTCTTACTTGGATTATGCTTCTCACAAGCAGGGATGTAAATGTTAAACGTTTGAGTTGTCACTTCTTTGTTTCTACATATCTCACTTTTCATGAAGATGTTTCATACTTTCCTTCTCCTCATCTTGGGGGGGAGAGAGTTCCTCAGTCCACGGTTGAAGCTAAATTCTAATTTCCTGAATATCCTTTTCACTTATTGTCTAACTCCTACTAATACGAACTTTAGTCATTTGAAACCTACAGTATTTAATGAACATACTATTCCTCACAATCTTAAATGTGATCCTTTGAATATTCACTTAAATAATGGTGAGTGACACCGATTACTTACCCATTGCTTTCCCTATTTGTCTCTTCTAAAAACCTTTGCCACCATCATAAGAGTTTTATTTCAACCCTTAATTCTATCAAAATTCCACCCACATTGCAAGAGGCATTGAAGGACAAGAGCTAGGTTTAAACCATGACTGAGGAAATAGGGGCGATGGAGAAGAATGGAACATGGGAGATTGCAAGCTGAGTTTCGAGTGCAGAAGCTGAATTTCAAACTATGGCCCAAGGAGTTTGCAAGCTACTATGGATGAAATTTATATTGGATAATCTGAGAAAAAAGTATGAAACTCATATGAAGTTATTTTGTGACAACAAATCAGCCATCAACATTTCCTATAACTAGGTTCAGCATGACAAAACTAAACATATTGTGATAGACCACAATTTTATAAAGGAAAAACTAGATAGTGGACTGATCAATACAACATATATTTCTTCAGAGGTTCCTATAGAGAGAATTCAAGATCTTACTCACAAGCTGAGAAATATCCATTCATCAGCTTGAAAGAGTGCTGTGATTGTCCCAGAGATTTCACTAGATAATATTCACTGTAAATCATCGTAATTATTGTAAAATATTTTGTTACCATAATTTATTATTATTGTAAAATATTTTGTTACCATAATTTAGTCATTATATTAGGATAGCTACATCTATATATTAGAATGAACCCATGCATAGAATGATTTAAGAAATATTATTCAGTATTTTTCCATTCAATTGAACACATTCATTGGAAAATATGCATCGAAATGATAAGTAAGAACAAAATGAACAAATCTCAACATAATGAACAAGAAGCCAATACAAACCTGTTTATTCTGACTGAAGCCAACACCTTTTACATTTTCTTCCCCTGCATGCTTTTTCATCTTCTGAAGGTCTATCAATTCATATAACTTCCTCTTATTATCAGCTCCTGAACCACGATGAGGAAAAGTTAGATAAAATTGGTTTTAGTGATACAAGTCTTATTCCTAACATAAGCAGTTACCTCGCTCCGATATGCTTCGTGGGTTTGTAGGGTGTTGTTCCCAATTACCACATGCTGCTTTTATATTGACAACAGGGTAGCAACTTTTGTTCAGCGTGACTGGTTTTTCTATACCAAGAGGTTTATGCAGTGATGGATGCAGTGGGGTAGCTGGAGCTGGGGGCCGTTTCTTTTCTTGATATCCGATTAGTTTACAATGGAGATCCCTGCAGAAGTTTAATATGTACTAGACATGTCATATCAATGCTTAAAAATCATAAATTATTTTGTAAATAATACGTGTGTATTGCTTAGCATACAACTATTTAAAAATTATGCAAACCCAATCACTTGCATGTTTCGAAAAGTAGAGAATATGGGAGAAAATAAGAGCAGAGCAAGCAAGAATAAAGAACTCTAGCATAAACACTGTACCAGTATTCCCATGTCATTTCCTTCAATCGCATTTCAAGCTTTTGAAAGAGGGAAGTTCTTTCAAAATCTTGTTTGTTATGAGTTGGCTCAACAAAATCTGCTTGCAGAATACCTAACACAAGTTTAACGTAGTTAGGCACCCATCCTGTGCAGGCCCAATGTATCACTAAACATCAAATAGAACTTGACTTTGCACAGTTTTGTGTTACTCACCAACAACTCCTCTGCCCCTACTGTCCAAATATCTCACAACCTGCCAAAATGGCTGGCATATTGAAGATGTAACAATAGTATTAGAGAGAGAGAGGAGAAGAAGAAGAAGAAAAGACACGCATAAAAAATCTATGCTAAAACAACGGAGGATAAACATAAAATGATTTAAAACATTTAATTAATGACATAATTCCACAATTTTTCCAGAAGAAATTTCTTCAAAAGACAGGAGAGAAAGCCAACATTGAAGAGGATAAGGAGCAATAAAGCAT